>JANAVB010034616.1:4720895-4891552 GCA_029216955.1 Iris pallida | reverse complement strand
ATATATATATATATATATATATATATATATATATATATATATATATTTGTGTGTATATATATGTATAGATGTACATAGGCATTGATATATAGGTAGATATATATACTAAGAATAATAAATAGAAAAAGGAAATAGAAAGGCCCAGCCCGGCCTAGCCCGGGCCAGCACCCGACCTCTCCTCCCCAGGTCAGTAGAAGACCCATAACCCGAGCTCTCATAGAGTAAACCACAGCCAACCCGAGTTATGTATATATACGTATATATGCGAGTCGGCCAAAATCCTAGAACTCCTGGAACCCCAACAACCCAGCGCTGACACGCTCGGCGGCCCGCTGAGTAGCACCGCCCTGGGGCCGCCCGGCCGCCGGCAGACGCGGGCGGGCCGAGTGCGCATGCACAGTAGCAGTTGACAACAGCAATAACAGGAGCCGCGGCGATGTTCGGGACGCCGTATCTCCCTCGATACTGCACCGAATCGTGTTTCTTTTGTTGAGGTACGACAGCAACCTATAGGTCTTCTATCCCCTTTAAATAGATTAATTAGTCATGCGCTAGATTTCCTGCAAAATTGACACAAAGTCGAACCAAAATCCTGTTCAAAACAGGACATTAAGTAATCAAAGTACTCCTTTTTACGAACGAATCCTCGTTAACCCAATAACCTTTTTGAAAATCCATTTAAACAGACCTGTAGACAACCAATTCGAGATCGAACTCCTTTTCGTAGAATTATTTTTAAGGTATTATACTGGAAATTATTTATGGTTAAAAATCAAGAAAAATCTGTTTTGAAAATCCCGAAAACCTTCGATACGACGTGCGTCCCGCCAATCCGGACGACGTGGTCGCGAACCGAAAACATCAAAAGGTGTGTATCGGCTTCGTGGACGTGTGGGCTTTGACGAAATTTAAATTGGTCACATGTGCGCGACGAATTTGTTGCGTATCCGTCAAAATTTACCGTATCGGCCTCTGTACAAATTCTTCAATTAGTTTGTGCACGTTCGTCAGATCGAGACAAAACTTATGCCAACAGGACCGTATCATTTTTTTGTTCCTATATGCCAAGTTTGGTCCGATTCTGAGACAGCTGATTGGATCGCCGTTTCGCGGGCCCACGATCCGATTCAACGGGCAATTTTGTACACGGCCCACCAGAATCCAAAATTGGACATACCGTTGGATTCGTATCATCAAAACGAATTCGTAGACATATATTTTGATGACTTTATAGACCATTGACTCTGGTACGCTTTTCGGTGCAAAGCAGGTCCAACGGCGGATACAGTTTTGGCCCGAAATTTTCGTTTTTCCTCTGTATCCAGAATTGGACTTAAGGATAGACAATCCTAGCTAATTTGACTATTCTGAGAATGTTGGTAATATTTGTTTCAGCTTTCGGAGACAGTTGTGATGAGTTGGACTTTGGTGGCTTAGCAGTTGACTATATTTTGTTGGATCTGCGTGCAACCTCCAAGCAAGTATACCTTGCCTCCCTCTACAGTTTATTTACATGCATATTTCTATTATTATATAGTTTTACTAGTTGATTAGTGACATGTAAGTTGTACATTGTGCATGTTAGTATATACATATAGTCCTTGTTTTTAGTTAGCCTCGTAGTTCATATTGGATATATATATAGTTCTTGTTCTTAGTTAATTTTGTAGTTCATATTGGATTGATTCTTCCGTGTATCTTGATTGGGTCGTGTCGTGTCATCACCTGTACTTGGACTGAGTCGCATCGTGTCATAGGATGAATAAGTCATAACGGAACTACTGTACCTTGAATTCTTGAAGCTAACCTGCGAGTCCACATTAGGGACGAGGGTTAGTAGTTATTTGTATCTTGATTTCGTGAAGCTAACCTGTGGGTCCATATTAGGGGCGAGGGTTAGTAGTTAAGCTAACCTGCGAGTCCACATTAGGGACGAGGGTTAGCAGTTATCCGTGCCGCACCTGCGAGTCCACACTAGGGGCGAGGGTGATTTCTTGAAGCTAACCTGCGAGTCCACACTAGGGGCAAGGGTTAGGAGTTATCTGTTCCACACCTACGAGTCCATACTAGGGACGAGGGTGATTCTTGATGCTAGCCTGCGAGTCCACACTAGGGGCGAGGGTTAGTAGTCATTTGTTCGCACCTGTGAGTCCACACTAGGGGCGAGGGATAGTAGTCATTTGTTCGCACCTGCGAGTCCACACTAGATGGTGTTTTCTTGAAGCTAACATGTGAGTCCACACTAGGGGCGAGGGTTAGTAGTTGTTCAAACCTGCGAGTCCACACTAGGGGCGAGGGTTGAGTATTCGATTGGTTATCCGTTGACATCGTGACATCGTGTTCTCTTATTCTCCTCTAGCAGTTAGTTTCTGCGTAGTGGTTCATCCAGTCGTGTATAGTCGTATTTTTGTGTTGATTGGTCTTTTCCCGTTTATTTTTTGTATTTTCTTTATTGCATGATAAACTGCTAGATATGTATATTTTTATGTAACTTGTTATGTCCCCTGAGGACCTGATGATCTCTTCAGGTTTAGCGATTGATAGAGTTAGCTAGTCGTTCTGGATGGCGGAAGTGATGATACGCTTGCAGGATTCAGGTATCGTTATTACGTTTATTATCCGCTCGTGCTTTCATACCTTATCATGAGATATCCTGTTTCCTGATTCAGTTTTAGACTCTTGTTACTTTTTTAGAGTCTTATCGGACATATATGCTAGTGGGCTGAAGACCACGACCCATGGTGTTCATTCATGTTTCGTACATTTATTGTGGATTGAGATATAGATTTACCTTTGCCATAATTTGGCAGTTTAGCATAGCTGTGACAGCGTTTACGTATCCGAGTCGGGCTGGAGTCCGCTCGATACGTAGCTGGCTTGCTCACGAGCTCGCGTCCGAAAAGCGGGTGCGGGTCGTGACAAGTTTTTTTGGTGGCCCATGCAGGTCAGAGCATATCGTATCGGTTACGTAACTGTACTGATACGAGCCTGCGACCATGACTAAATCTTAGAAATCTCAATCCACTCTGCCTTGAAAATTTTTCTAGAAATTCTCTACGTTCTTGAAAACTCCATATTTGCTCTCGATTATACTTCCTTGCTTTCCGTACCACCGATTCTCGTTCCTTTTTATTTTGAGGTGACGAACGATCGTGTTATCTGGGATTTATCAGAAATTCTTCAGTTATAGTATAATATTGCTTGAGTATAGAATATTTGGTTGTTTATAGATATGAGAGATTATAGATGCCATACACCCTATATATCTGTTGGAAGGATTGTTAGCAACTAGTAGATGATTATAAGATTTTTAGTGACCGTATTTTGAGGAGTAGTTTGACCAAAGGTTGGTAGAAGTCCTCAAGTATTCAGAGTTATAAAATGACTAGAGAAGGTTATAAAATATTTTTGAAATTAAATTTGAGGAGATTAAAGTAATAGTAGACTTTGATTTTTAAGGAATAGTTATGAATTAGAATTTCGAGGACGAAATTATTTTTAAGGTGTGTAGATTTGTAACCCCTCTTTCCGAAATTTTTGAAATATTTTTATTTTATTATTTAATTGATTTGAATGGTGATTTTTATAGATAATTATTTAGTTAATTACTACGGTAGATGACTTTAGCCATGGTTGAGTTTTGAAGTATCAGACGACTAGGAATCATGGCACGGATAGTGCAGTGGCGTGCTTTGACTAGTGTTTAGCCATGGTAGGGGAATGCCAAGCCATAGGTGTGTTCTAACTAAGAAAACCAGGCCAAGTTGCGAGTTAATTCCTATAAATAGTTTAATTAGTTATTTATTATTATTTGGACTTTTAGGAAATTCGGTTATACCAAACTAGTCCGGACTGGGACCCGAACCGAGCCCAAGCCCGTGTAGTCTTATAGTGAGACCAAAGACGACCATGTAGGCATATTTTATGTGTGTACAATTAGTTCCTAAATTATTTTGGGTATTGATGTATATTTTTAATTATTTGAATATTTGTACAAAAATTGGTATTTTATTATGAAATATTATTTTACAATATTTGTACAATTTTCTGGACCCGGATAAAGGTGAATAGTTTGGATTCACCAAACCACCATTTAATTATTTTATTATTATTTATTATTTTGTGGTGATTAAATAAATATATTTATTACTATTAGATATTATTAATATTGATTATATTTATAATATTGTATTGTCTGTGTGGAATTTGTGGTAAATATATATATGTATAAATACCAGGGTATATATATATATATATATATATATATATATATATATATATATATATATATATATATATATATATATATATATATATATATTATATAGGCAAGTAATTATATTTATAATTTATTAATATATATATATATATATTTTACGTACATATATATATATATATATATATATATATATATATATATATATATATGTGTGTGTGTGTGTGTGTGTGTGTGTGTGTGTATGTATATAAATATATGTATATTTATTATACATGCGTATATATGAATATATATTATATATGTGTATATTAAATAGATGTGTATGTTTATGTATATATAAATATTTATATACATGGTGTGTATATTTTTTTTTATATACATGGTGTGTGTGTGTATATATATATATATATATATATATATATATATATATATATATATATATATATGTGTGTGTGTGTGTGTGTGTGTGTGTGTGTGTGTGTATAGAAGTACATAGGCATTGATATATAGGTAGATATATATACTAAGAATAATAAATAGAAAAAGGAAATAGAGAAGAAATAGAAAGGTCCAGCCCGGCCTAGCCAGGGGCCAGCACCCGACCTCTCCTCCCCAGGTCAGTAGAAGACCCATAACCCGAGCTCTCATATAGTAAACCACAGCCAACCCGAGTTATGTATATATACGTATATATATGCGAGTCGGCCAAAAACCCTAGAACTCCTGGAACCCCAACAACCCAGCGCACCCTTGACACGCGTCGGCGGCCGTGCACCACCGCAGCGCCGCCCTAGGCCGCTATCGGCCGTCGGCAGACGCGCGGCCGAGCGCGCATGCACAGTAGCAGTTGACAGCAGCAATAGCAGGAGCCGCGGCGATGTTCGGGATGCCGTATCTCCCTCGATACTCCACCGAATCGTATTCCGTTTGTTGAGGTACGACAGGAACCTATAGGTCTTCTATCCCCTTAAAATAGATTCATTTTTCATGCGCTAGATTTCCTGCAAAATCGACACAAAGTCGAACCAAAATCCTATTTAAAACAGGACATTAAGTAATCAAAGTACTCCTGTTTACGAACGAATCCTCGTTAACCCAATAACGTTTTTGAAAATCCATTTAAACAGACCTGTAGACAACCTGTACGAGATCGAACTCCTTTTCGTAGAATTGTTTTTAAGGTATTATACTGAAAATTATTCATGGTTAAAAATCAAGAAAAATCTGTTTTGAAAATCACGAAAACCTTCGATACTATCACGCCCCGGAACCAGAATACTGGAGAGCGGGGGCAGACATAGCCAGCTACGTATATGAAATGGAATCCATCTCGCTATACGGTCACGGCTGTCTAGATACATGAGGGTTTATCTACAAGCCAACAGTCTCTTAAGGTCATGAACAAGCCTAGTGTCTCAATCACAAGCAAGTAAGTAAAAGTCACAAGATGTATGATCGTTAAATATACAATAGTAAGGCGTCCCAAACATTACATATTCAGTTGATCATGAAGCTAGTCGTTACAAAATGTCAGGACTAGCAAGAATTTAGTCATACATGATCAACCCTAGGATCTGTTAATCATGTTACAGCCCGTAGGCAGACAGTAAGTAAGTGCAATCGAGCTAAACAGGTGCTCGTCGGCTAAACGCCTCAAAAGAATATTTTTACAAGGGAGTGGGAGAGCAAAATAAAACCCACTCGTTGCCGGGATTCCTTCTAGTGTTCACCATATGGCAGGAAGGTTGGTAGATCCTCTGGAGCTGCTCCGAAATCTGGCCACACAAAACCAGCTGGGTCAGACCCCAGAAAGAGCAAGTGCCACAAAGGAGGCTTCACTTAAGAACTAAAACCAGCAATCAGCACAAGATATAAATAAAAGTAAGAACTAGAAATAAAGAAAATACACCAGGATGATATACGACGAGATAACCATGGAACTATTCAGATAACCAGGTTACAACCCGTAAACCAAACAAGGACCGGGGTTGTAACCCTTCGTCTGAACAGAACTTGGAATTCTTACCATTTATCGGTAAAATAAATACAAGCATTCTGGTCATTCAATAATCTGGAACAGGATCAGGGCAAGACTAGACTGGTTAGACTCCGTCCAATCACTTCACGGCCAAGCAAGAATTACGGCTTGATACTTTAACTAACTAGGGTTGTCACAAGCCTAATTACTAACAAGATGCAGTGAGATTATTCCACAGCCACAAGCCCTGCAGACCATTCAGGTTACCCGGGTTAAAAGATTAGAGTTGAATTCAGGTGGGTACATCGTCCAGGAAATGAATGTACCCTTAGGTAGCTTGAAGGGTGCAACACATGACAGTGTGCTGGAAATGTGTCCTACTCGACGGCAGGCTACAGATCCCAAGGCGTGCTCAGGTAACGGGATTGCCTGTAGCTGGGAAATCTCGTCATGACTAATGTATTAATCTAGTTATTAGCCTTAGTCCATTTTAGTAGGTACTCCTGACCGTGGTACTCAGGAGTCCCTGTCCTAGACATGATGCAAGACAGGACTGGTTTATTTATACAAACACAATCGCCCACGGTGTCCAGATTAATTATACAGGTCATGTCATGTCAGGTAGCCGTCGCAACAGCTATTCGAGATAATCATGTCAGGTTATCATGCCAAGTGTACTTGTCAGGAGTACGCCACGACGGGCCACTATCAGGTCATGTCAGGTTATTATGTCAGGAGTGCACCACTACGGGTCACTATCACGTCATGCTCAATTATCAATTCCAAACATATCAAGTAAATTCATGATTATCAAGTTCAGGACAAAAGACGTAAGGATATAAAATGGACGTTAAATATCTAATAAAATATCAATATACAGGGCTATAGAAGATCCAGGGTAAGTAGGGTCAGGTCCAGTTGCGCCTAAACATCAGGTTACGCCTGAGTCAGACTGCGCTCAGGTCAGGCTACGCTCAGGTCAGGCTACGCTCAGGTCAGCGTATGAGGTCCATACGACTCCTCATTAAGGCAGCGTATGAGGTCCATACGACTCCTCATCAAGGCAGCGTATGAGGTCCATACGACTCCTCATCAAGGCAGCGTATGCAAGACATACGCTTCCAAAAGGCAGCGTATGAATCAGACTGCGCTGCGCTAAAGAGCGCGCACAGCTCAGTGGCGCAAGCTAAAAAGCTCGCGCACACTGCTCACTGTCTTCTCCAAATCAGCAGGAACTCCATGGTTGAACCCAAGGCTTCAAAAGTCCATAACTTGGTCAAAACAAGTCCAAATCCAACTTTTCAAAGGTCAAAATTGGGTAGAATAAAATTCTCTACAACATGGAACCATCAAAACTTGAAAAAAAAGAAGTTTGATAGATCAAAACCACCAAAATCCCAAAATAACTAATTTCTAGATCTACAAAAATTAAAGCCTCAAAATAGAAAATGACAAGTTCTAATATGTTTTAGAAACATGAGGAGAAGCTAATGGGACAATAAAAATGGGCTCTCTTGTGGAAGCAAGTTGCACTTGCCTAAGGGGTATTCTTGGTTGGTGGTGGGTTTAATGGAGAAGGAAGAAGAGATTAATGAAGAGAGAGAAGAAGAATAGGTAATAAATATGAGTGGTGGTGGTAGGTAGGGGGTTCACCCCTTGGTTCATGATGAACCAAGAGCAATCCCAAACCGACCCAAGCCAACCCAAACCAAGAATAAACCAAGCCCAGGGAGGAACTTAAGCAAAGAAATCATGCAATACAAGAATAAATACGTACACGTATTCCAGAAATACGTAATACGAACCACAGGCATTACAGATACGACGTGCGTCCCGTCAATCCGGGTGACGTGGTCGCAAACCGAAAGCATCGAAAGGTGCGTATCGGCTTCGTGGACGTGTGGGCTTTGACGAAATTCAAATTGGTCGCGTGTGTGCGACGAATTTAATACGTATCCGTCAAAATTTATCGTATCGACCTCTGTGCAAATTCCTCAATTAGTTTGTGCACGTTCGTCAGATTGAGACAAAACTTGCCCCAACAGGACCGTATCATTTTTCTGGTCCTGTATGCCAAGTTTGGTCCGATTCTGTCACGACCCGGTCCCCAAATACTTGGGTCGAATCGGATCATGCCCAGCCTGCACCGTTGATGAGACGGCGGCAGTAAGCTGTAATCCATATTGCAGGTAAATCAACAACAAGTTTAAATTTAAAAGTTGCCACAACATTTATTCGATAATAACTTGTCCAGTACAAAAGTTTAAAAGATCCAAAAACTGAAATAAGACTAGCTAACACCAACAGCATCTAAGGAGACGCCGATCCATCGTCGTCAGGTAGTACCGCCGGGTACCGAACAGGATTGTTGAACATTAGCTCTGTGCCACCAGATACTCTAGAAAGATCAACCTCAGAGTAACCTAAAATGTTGTTCTCCAGTCAGGAGTGAGCAAAGTACAGTTCATGCAAATTTTAACAATTAAAAATGACAATTTATAACATGCATTTTTAAACAGTTTGAAAAATGAACAATTTTGAAATAGTACAGTACAGTGATATGAATAGGTAAAGAATATGACCGGTTTGGGTACATTTGTATCCTAGCGATACGGTATGGCTTGTCCCCGTGTGAAGAGGGAAAAGCTAACACATTCATTATCCTAAGTTTGGATTTGGTCATATCCAGTACACTATTCCCCCAGTCCCCAACAATACGATCAATGCTCCCGAAGGAGTTCGTGTAAACAGTGGTTTAAACTTGCAATGAAACAATTGTGAAAATAATTGTAAAATCTACATAAAATGTACTTGCCTTAAACTTCAGTTGGACGAGATTGGTACTTCGGGATTCGAAAGGTCACACTCTTCCTTGAAATCCTACATTCCGGGGAACTTGTTTCAGAAACAAACTCTAAAGTATCTAGTTACAATCTCTATTGGTCTTTCCTAGTCAATTTTAGTTATCACTAGCTAACACAACATCACAACGTTTACTAATGAGTTTGAATTTAGAAATTCAATTTATTTAGGTTTTTCGGGAAAAACTTGTAATTATCAAATTAATATAAAACTTGGTATTTTATCTACTTATTGGACAAACTTGTTAAAATACATAAAATATTTTCTTTAAGATGAGAAATTCATATATTATTAATTAATAATAATTTAACGGTTAATCCTACGCTTTCCACATTCCCAGAAAATAAAATAAAAATTACTTCCTACTTATTACAAGACTTAAATCATAGAAACTGGGTTTATGCCCTTACAATATTTAATTACATAAATTGAAATAAGAAAAAGACAGGTTAGTCCGAAAATTACCTACAATTTAAAAAAAAAAACTAATAAATTTCAAAAATAATATTTAAAGAAAATCATAGTCTCAGACTTTGGTCCAAACTTCTTTTTCAACTACTCTGCCTCAACGTCCGGTCTAACCGGTGCGTTTGCATTTCGTTGGGGCCCAGTAACCAATTATGGTTGTCGCCCAAAATACCAAAATCATTTTAAATTCATTTTATTAAATTTCCCGAAAATTTCGGCAGCATTCCCTCTGTTTTCGGTCAACCCAAGAACTGGGAAATACTCCGGTTTTCCTGCAAAAGAATTTTCCAAACCAGGGATACCCCAATATATATAAAACAACCACAAATATAAATATCCCGCAATAATTTCGGTAACCCAAAAATAAAACGAAATTCCCGAAGAAGTCGGAAAATCCCGAATTAATAACGGAAACCCGAAAATATCGGAAACTCACAGAACACTACTTTTCTCAAAACTAATTTATACATAAAATTTCTAATCTCAGAAGTTATTCCCGAAATTCTCGGAGAACCCGGAAATTTCCACAGAACTAAACTTCCGACAACACCCAATTTTATCCAGAAGTAAAATAACAGCAACAATTTCCGAGAAAACTTCAGAAAGCAAAATTGGTAACGTAACCGTTACGTTATCGGAAACCCGAATTCCCGAGGAATTCGGTTGGACCAGTTTTCATCATAGACAAGGAAAATTAATGGGTTAGAGATTACCCAACCGAAGGGTATCTTCGGAACACGGAAACCGAACCGTCACGGCACGGGGATGGAGAAACGCCGACAGAGCTCACGGCCACGTGGTTCAGCACCTGAAGCAGATCGGACAGCGAAGGGGGTCGGCGGACAGAGCCAGCCGCGCGGGGTCGGCGCCGGTCAGGTGCGGTGGCGGGCGGCCACGGGGAGCGGCGCCGGGGTGGCGTCGGGAAGGTGCGCCGGGTAGGGGCGGCCCGGGATGGCCTTGGCCTCGGGATCAGAACTTCGCCAGAGTTTCACCGGAGTTTGGGGCTAGGGATTTAGAAAGGGTTTTTGTAGAAGAAGAAGAATGGAGTTGGTGTGGGGAGAATGAATGGGAAGAAGTGGGTTTTTATAGAGATGGGAAAGAGGAGTTACCACCAGGAGGAAGGGCAAGAGCCAGCCCATCCTTAATGGCGCCGGCGGTGTGGAAAGCCAAGGGCCGACCGGTGAAGTCGAGGGAGATCAACGAGTCTTCGGTTGGGAGGAAGAAGAAAAGTTCTTCTTTTGATTCCAACAGCAAACAAAACCCATTTTTTTACTTCATTCTAATGAATGAAAGAATACTAACAGCAACTTAGTCAAACCAAATGGGTTGGCAAATTTTCTACAGCCCACCATTCCTACATGAAAGAACAAAACTTTCATTCAATATAAATGAATGTAAAGGGTTATGGGTTCTCATATAAAATGGGTTTGGCCCAATTAAGCAAATGGGCTAGGCTAGGAAATGGCTAAAAAGAATATGTACATTGGTGAAAATAGTTTTTAAGGTTTTGGGTCAAATTGGCTTTTAGAGAATAGGCCTTGGAAAAATTAGACTGTCAATATAAAGGCTGAAATAATTTCTTTCTTATAAAAATACAATTAATATTTTAAAATTCTATTTTAATATAAAAATAATTTAGTCTCAAATCGAGTTTCGAGCCTGGTTCGGGTTTGGGCTATCAACCAAAAATCTATATACTTTATATATTTTTTTTTTTAATTCTTAATAATTAAATAATAATATTTTAACACATTATTTATTTAACAGCACAATATTAAAATAATACCTAAGATATTACCGAAAAATACGGGTTTCACAACCTTCCCTCCTCAGAAAATTTCGTCCTCGAAATTTAAGGATTGGGTAGGACAGGATTTCCACAATTCAAGTAGGCACAAGTATGATGCTCATAATTCAGATTCAAACAAATGAGAATTTCCAAATTAGTCATAAGTGAGATGGTATAGGGACAAGTTTAATTATGTCACAAGCCACATAAAAATAAGATATAAAAGCGAACCAAAGTGTACGAGGTTGATCAGACCATCATGCACCGGTTCTGATTAGACAATATATTAATGGAGGCCTCCAATAAGATAATGTCATGATCAAGCTTGAAAAAAAAAAATAGCTCGCAAAACTAGGCTAACAAGCATAATGTCAAATTTGAAAATGAAACAGATGAGTATGGAAAGAAATAGGAATAATGATTCAACTTTGCCTGATCTTCATCTCACCTCTGACTATGCTTGTTACTGGTTTCTCTGACACTGCCTTCTTCTACAAATTCCAGTGGTTGACAACTGTTGTCTGCCCAGTGCTTCTGTCTATCATAGCTTGTCTCTGATCATCTTCACTTCCTCTGCTGCGCCAGTTACTCTCTCTGGATCTAACAGTATTCTTTCTTCTACATCGTCCTATGCAAGTTATGTACGAAAACTACATCCAAAACTTCAATGATGTTATACTGATGCTAACTGGGTATTTACTGTAAGAAAACTCTACCAAAGATAATTGATCTTTCCAAGATCCTCCAGATTCCAGGAGGCAAGATTCTTCAGCATGTCTTCAAACGTCTAGATTGACTTCTTTGATTGTCTGTCAGTTGGAACTTCATGAATCGGGTAGATGTGTCTCTTGCACATTGCCGCCAACTCTTTCGTGAATAAAGCAACTTCATAATGAACTGACTTGGTCAGTCAGTCCACAAAATCCAATTGATGATCTTCCCTCCTTAGGAACAAAGTAATCCTAACACAAGGTCCATTTATGTGTTCCTACTTCTACTCCGAAATATCCAGCGTCTGCAGGAATCTTGCTAATTTCCACATGTTGACAGAATACCTAACCTCATTCTTGGAATTTGTCCTTCTTCATTACATAACACCATTTAATGGTACACACATCTCGATACATCTGGTTAGAGTGTGTGGGATACTGCGCTTCTTAGTTCACCAGAAGGTATACAACCTCGTACCATTCTTCAAAAGCTCCATCGTTGGCAATAAAGAAACTCCCAAATGTTCCTGCCAACACTTGATCTCTAAGTTTACAAGTGCCTTGTCTTGAAACTGCGTCTTCTTGACTTTGTTCTTCAGACTCGAGCTCACTTGCAGCTTTATTGACACTGAATCAGCATCTAGTTCCATCCTTCTATCTTCAGACAGTATGCTCTCCAGCCCAACTTCCTGATGTCTAGGTGCCGCTTCTTGGTTAAACCATCGATATCAGCTTCAATCGTCTTCGTTTACTCAATATTCCGCTCTTTCTGAGTAGAAATATATTTCAGACTTTTATAGTCCGTATATAATTTTACTCCCTTTCCATAATAATTCCATAGCCTTAAAGCAAGGATACTTACAACAAGTTCTGAATTATGTGTGGGATAGTTCTTCTCATGAGTCCGTAATTGCCTAGATATGTAGACAATTATTTTCCCATGTTGTTGAAGAATACAACCCAGTCTTTTTCCTGAGACATCTCTGTAGATGGTGAAACCACCGGATCCTGCGGGTAGCGCAAGGATTGGTAAGCTTCTTCTACAGCTTCTTAAATGCGTCCAGACAAACTCTTCATTCTTTCGAGTCAGCTTCATCATCGACTCAGCAATCTTGGCGAATTCCTACACAGATTCCAGTAGTATCCTATCAAGTCCAAGAAACCATTGAACTTAGATATACGACTTCTCCACAGCGACTATCTATCTAGAGTCTATCAAATTTTCTTCTCTTGTGACATTATGGCAAAAACCACATTGTCTAAGAAAATTCATGTCTTGATAGCTTACCAAAAACTTCTTCAAAGTTCCTAGAAATTTCTCAGATGCTCTTCATGTTCTTCTTCAGTCCTTGAGTATATCAGATTTTTGTTATCTAAAGAAAAGACAACAAACTGATTCAATTACTCATAAAAAGACTCTGTTCATGAGATTCATGAACACAACATGAGTATTCATCATTCCAAGAGACATGATCCAAAAATTCAACTACCAGTATTTGGTGTCGAATGTCGTCTTGAGAATGTACTCCTTCATGATCTTAATCTGATGGTAGTCAGTTCTTAAGTTAATCTCCGAAAACCCTTAAGTTCACTTAACTTGGATAGATCATCAGTCAAGAAAAAAAAATAATTCTTCAGTGCCCTGATAGTCTACTCTCATCCATATTGTTTTATCCTTCTTGGATACAAACAAGACTGATGCTTCTTAGAGTGAAGCTCCGTCTTATATGAAACCTAACACCTTTAGTCCATTGATCTAATCCTTCATTTCCTTGGCTTCCTTCAGGTCGATTCTATAGTATCACTTAATCATAGGGAAAGAGCTAGGTACTAGGTTAATGGAATATTTCTATGCATAGGGTAATCCAGAAACTATTAGGGAAAACTTCTATCATGAAGATGTAACTAAGATTTTTATTCATATAAGAGAATTACAACAAAACTCTCATAATTGATCTAGGGACATCTTGTTACAGCTTCTTAATAGATAATACTACTCAGCAGTCCTAAGTACTATTCTTCATGGTTCTGGTTCTTGCTTGGGCATCTCCATTTTCTTCCTCTTCTAAGATCCTTGATTCTGCTTCATCCCTTCCTACGGTCTGTTGGATAGAGTCCTGAGGTTGTGGCATAATAGACGCTCCGATACGATGATAAGATAAGAGGCAGTCCTTAACTTGATGTTCAGCAGATCCACACACCAAACATTGCCTTAATCTCTTGCGACAAATGTTGGCTTGGTGACCAGGTCTCTTACAGTAGGCACAAGCCAAAAGCTTCTTGCAATATGGTTGTCGGACAGGGCCCAAATATCTTCTATTCTCATGGGTATCCCTCGTAGAACGAGGTTCCGCTCCAACTTGGTTTAAAATGGCTAAGGTTGCGTCGTTGATATTCTTCATGACTTCTCTCGAGATATCCATCTGTTCAGCTTGAATCTTCTGATACTCTAGGATTTCTTGAAATAGAGCAACCATCTGAGAGGTGTTCTCTGGTACTGGTGAAGCAACATGAGTGGGTACTTCCTCAAAGAAAAGTAACCCAGTTAAAGGAGAGGTAGGATTTGCCAGTGTGGGGAAAACTTCACTGGATGATTGGTGAGGATGATCAATCAGCTGGTTGGGTGAAAAGCTCTGACTTGACTGAAGAGGCGGGGTTCGATCCGGAGATAATACCACATCGCCAGCAGAGTTGGTTTTGTCAGTGGTCATTCTCTGGAAGGTTTAGGATGCAAGCATAAGCAAGGTAACCTACCAGTCTATAATAAAAATATTTATCATATATAAATCGGTCCTATGTTGTGGCAATTTTGATGTTCTAGTGTTCCTAATTGTTTCTAGTTTTCCTAAATTGTTGATTTAGTTGACCTGCATGGGCCACCACTAAAAACATGTCACGACCCGGTCCCCAAATACTTGGGTCGAATCGGATCATGCCCAGCCTGCACCGTTGATGAGACGGCGGCAGTAAGCTGTAATCCATATTGCAGGTAAATCAACAACAAGTTTAAATTTAAAAGTTGCCACAACATTTATTCGATAATAACTTGTCCAGTACAAAAGTTTAAAAGATCCAAAAACTGAAATAAGACTAGCTAACACCAACAGCATCTAAGGAGACGCCGATCCATCGTCGTCAGGTAGTACCGCCGGGTACCGAACAGGATTGTTGAACATTAGCTCTGTGCCACCAGATACTCTAGAAAGATCAACCTCAGAGTAACCTAAAATATTGTTCTCCAGTCAGGAGTGAGCAAAGTACAGTTCATGCAAATTTTAACAATTAAAAATGACAATTTATAACATGCATTTTTAAACAGTTTGAAAAATGAACAATTTTGAAATAGTACAGTACAGTGATATGAATAGGTAAAGAATATGACCGGTTTGGGTACATTTGTATCCTAGCGATACGGTATGGCTTGTCCCCGTGTGAAGAGGGGAAAGCTAACACATTTATTATCCTAAGTTTGGATTTGGTCATATCCAGTACACTATTCCCCCAGTCCCCAACAATACGATCAATGCTCCCGAAGGAGTTCGTGTAAACAGTGGTTTAAACTTGCAATGAAACAATTGTGAAAATAATTGTAAAATCTACATAAAATGTACTTGCCTTAAACTTCAGTTGGACGAGATTGGTACTTCGGGATTCGAAAGGTCACACTCTTCCTTGAAATCCTACATTCCGGGGAACTTGTTTCAGAAACAAACTCTAAAGTATCTAGTTACAATCTCTATTGGTCTTTCCTAGTCAATTTTAGTTATCACTAGCTAACACAACATCACAACGTTTACTAATGAGTTTGAATTTAGAAATTCAATTTATTTAGGTTTTTCGGGAAAAACTTGTAATTATCAAATTAATATAAAACTTGGTATTTTATCTACTTATTGGACAAACTTGTTAAAATACATAAAATATTTTCTTTAAGATGAGAAATTCATATATTATTAATTAATAATAATTTAACGGTTAATCCTACGCTTTCCACATTCCCAGAAAATAAAATAAAAATTACTTCCTACTTATTACAAGACTTAAATCATAGAAACTGGGTTTATGCCCTTACAATATTTAATTACATAAATTGAAATAAGAAAAAGACAGGTTAGTCCGAAAATTACCTACAATTTAAAAAAAAACTAATAAATTTCAAAAATAATATTTAAAGAAAATCATAGTCTCAGACTTTGGTCCAAACTTCTTTTTCAACTACTCTGCCTCAACGTCCGGTCTAACCGGTGCGTTTGCATTTCGTTGGGGCCCAGTAACCAATTATGGTTGTCGCCCAAAATACCAAAATCATTTTAAATTCATTTTATTAAATTTCCCGAAAATTTCGGCAGCATTCCCTCTGTTTTCGGTCAACCCAAGAACTGGGAAATACTCCGGTTTTCCTGCAAAAGAATTTTCCAAACCAGGGATACCCCAATATATATAAAACAACCACAAATATAAATATCCCGCAATAATTTCGGTAACCCAAAAATAAAACGAAATTCCCGAAGAAGTCGGAAAATCCCGAATTAATAACGGAAACCCGAAAATATCGGAAACTCACAGAACACTACTTTTCTCAAAACTAATTTATACATAAAATTTCTAATCTCAGAAGTTATTCCCGAAATTCTCGGAGAACCCGGAAATTTCCACAGAACTAAACTTCCGACAACACCCAATTTTATCCAGAAGTAAAATAACAGCAACAATTTCCGAGAAAACTTCAGAAAGCAAAATTGGTAACGTAACCGTTACGTTATCGGAAACCCGAATTCCCGAGGAATTCGGTTGGACCAGTTTTCATCATAGACAAGGAAAATTAATGGGTTAGAGATTACCCAACCGAAGGGTATCTTCGGAACACGGAAACCGAACCGTCACGGCACGGGGATGGAGAAACGCCGACAGAGCTCACGGCCACGTGGTTCAGCACCTGAAGCAGATCGGACAGCGAAGGGGGTCGGCGGACAGAGCCAGCCGCGCGGGGTCGGCGCCGGTCAGGTGCGGTGGCGGGCGGCCACGGGGAGCGGCGCCGGGGGTGGCGTCGGGAAGGTGCGCCGGGTAGGGGCGGCCCGGGATGGCCTTGGCCTCGGGATCAGAACTTCGCCAGAGTTTCACCGGAGTTTGGGGCTAGGGATTTAGAAAGGGTTTTTGTAGAAGAAGAAGAATGGAGTTGGTGTGGGGAGAATGAATGGGAAGAAGTGGGTTTTTATAGAGATGGGAAAGAGGAGTTACCACCAGGAGGAAGGGCAAGAGCCAGCCCATCCTTAATGGCGCCGGCGGTGTGGAAAGCCAAGGGCCGACCGGTGAAGTCGAGGGAGATCAACGAGTCTTCGGTTGGGAGGAAGAAGAAAAGTTCTTCTTTTGATTCCAACAGCAAACAAAACCCATTTTTTTACTTCATTCTAATGAATGAAAGAATACTAACAGCAACTTAGTCAAACCAAATGGGTTGGCAAATTTTCTACAGCCCACCATTCCTACATGAAAGAACAAAACTTTCATTCAATATAAATGAATGTAAAGGGTTATGGGTTCTCATATAAAATGGGTTTGGCCCAATTAAGCAAATGGGCTAGGCTAGGAAATGGCTAAAAAGAATATGTACATTGGTGAAAATAGTTTTTAAGGTTTTGGGTCAAATTGGCTTTTAGAGAATAGGCCTTGGAAAAATTAGACTGTCAATATAAAGGCTGAAATAATTTCTTTCTTATAAAAATACAATTAATATTTTAAAATTCTATTTTAATATAAAAATAATTTAGTCTCAAATCGAGTTTCGAGCCTGGTTCGGGTTTGGGCTATCAACCAAAAATCTATATACTTTATATATATTTTTTTTAATTCTTAATAATTAAATAATAATATTTTAACACATTATTTATTTAACAGCACAATATTAAAATAATACCTAAGATATTACCGAAAAATACGGGTTTCACAGATTCTGAGACAGTTGATTGGATCACCGTTTCGTGGGCCCCACGATCCGATTCAACGGGCAATTTTGTGCACGGCCCACCAGTATCCAAAATTGGACATACCGTTGGGTTCGTATCATCAAAGTAAATTCGTAGACATGTAGTTTGACGACTTTATAGACCATTGACTCTGGCATGCTTTTTGGTGCAAAGCGGGTCCAACGGCGGACACCGTTTTGACCCGAAATTACCGTTTTGCCCCTGTATCCAGAATTGGACATAAGGACAGACAATCCTAGATAATTTGACTATTCTGAGAAGTAATATTTGTTTCAGCTTTCGGAGACAGTTGTGATGAGTTGGACTTTGGTGGCTTAGCAGTTGACTATATTTTGTTGGATCTGCGTGCAACCTCCAGACAAGTATACCTTACCTCCCTCGACAGTTTATTTACATGCACATTTCTATTATTATATAATTTTACTAGTTGATTAGTGACATGTGAGTTGTATATTGTGCATGTTAGTATATACATATAGTCCTTGTTTTTAGTTAGCCTCGTAGTTCATATTGGATATATATATAGTTCTTGTTCTTAGTTAATTTTGTAGTTCATATTGGATTGATTCTCCTGTGTATCTTGATTGGGTTGTGTCGTGTCATCACCTATACTTGGACTGAGTCGCATCGTGTCATAGGATGAATAAGTCATAACGGAACTGTTGTACCTTAAATTCTTGAAGCTAATCTGCGAGTCCACATTAGGGACGAGGGTTAGTAGTTATTTGTATCTTGATTTTGTGAAGCTAACCTGCGAGTCCACATTAGGGGCGAGGGTTAGTAGTTAAGCTAACCTGCGAGTCCATATTAGGGGCGAGGGTTAGTAGTTATCCGTGCCGCACCTGCAAGTCCACACTAGGGGCGAGGGTGATTTCTTGAAGCTAACCTGCGAGTCCACACTAGGGGCGAGGGTTAGTAGTTATCTGTTCCATACCTGCGAGTCCACACTAGAGACGAGGGTGATTATTTTTGCTAGCCTGCGAGTCCACACTAGGGGCGAGGGTTAGTAGTTATTTGTTCGCACCTGCGAGTCCACACTAGGGGCGAGGGTGTTTTCTTGAAGCTAACCTGCGAGTCCACACTAGGGGCGAGGGTTAGTAGTTGTTCAAACCTGCGAGTCCACACTAGGGGCGAGGGTTTGAGTATTCGATTGGTTATACATTGACATCGTGACATCGTGTTCTCTTGTTCTCCTCCAGCAGTTCGTTTATGCGTAGTGGTTCATCCAGTCGTGTATAGTCGTGTTTTCGTGTTGATTGGTATTTTCCCGTTTATTTTCTGTATTTTCTTTATTGCATGATAAACTGCTAGATAGGCATGTTTTTATGTATCTTGCTATGTCCCCTGAGGAACTGATGATCTCTTCAGGTTTAATGATTGCATGGAGTTAGCTAGTCGTTCTGGATGGCGAAAGTGATGATACGCTTGCGGGATTCAGGTATCGTTATTACGTTTATTATCCGCTCGTGCTTTCATACCTTATCATGAGATATCATGTTTCCTGATTCAATTTTAGACTCTTGTTACTTTCTTAGAGTCTTATCGGACATATATGCTAGTGGGCTGCAGACCACGACCCATGGTGTTCATTCATGTTTCATACATTTATTGTGGATTGAAATATAGATTTACCTTTGCCATGATTTGGCAGTTTATCATAGCCGTGACAGCGTTTACGTATCCGAGTCGGGCTGGAGTCCGCTCGATACGTAGCTGGCTTGCTCACGAGCTCGCGTCCGAAAATGGGTGCGGGTCGTGACACCCCCTCATTCTTTTTCTTCTTCATCATCATCACTCTCACCATTCTTCATCATCTCCTCCTCCATGGCCGATCCTTCTCTCCTCTCCTTCTTCTTCTACACCATCATCTTCTTCTTTATCATCATCATCAATATCACCATTATCATCTACACCACCCTCACCATCTTCTTCTCCTTATTCTTCTCCTCCTCTTTTCCCTCCGACACTGTCGCCGTGCCCCCGTCTGGTCCCTGCGCCGTCGTGCGGCCAACGCAGTAGCAGCAGCAGCTACAGTGGCAGCGAGCAGCAGCAGCTGCAACAGCTAGTGCAGCAGCTCCGGTGGTAGCAGCAGCCACAGTGGCGTGTACCGTACGGCCACCATGGCCTCCCCCTCGGCCAGGCGAGCTCCTACGAACCCCCCTGGCGTGCGTCTTCTTTTCCGACGTGCAACCTAGACGATTCGTGCGTTTCGCACGAATTCCTGCCGTGACGTGCGCGGAATCGAAGTCAGAATTCTTGGTTTGTCGCAGCGACTTCGTACGAGTTTTCTGGACAATCCGACCGTTGGATCGTCGATCCGTTTCTTCTGCCTCCATCTCGGTATATACTCCTTCACCCCTGTCAAATTTCAACTGTTAGTTCCGTCGTTTGCTATGTCAAAATCGGCCACCAAGTTGACCATTTAAATTGTATATATTTTGGACAGTTTTGTGGAGCCAACTTCGTGGACTCGTATCTCCTCCGTCGCAGCTTCGTTTGGTGTGACACCAGTTCCTGTGTACAGCTGGTATAACCATATTCTTGTCCTTTAAGTTTTATTTCATTGTGAGCTTGTTTGATAGGTTGAATTTGACACCAAAGTTGGATGTCCGAATTCGTAATTTTTAACTTATAAAAATTTTAATTTTGGATCTGGGACTCCGGATTCCAATTCTGACACCACCAGTAGACTCGTGGCATCATTTTGGCATGAATTCATATAAAATTTGTTAGATTTGAAGGACGTGAGCCCCGACACGTATTTTGGTGCAAAGTGGACCCCACAATCCGAGTCAACAGACCATTTTGAGATCGGCTCATCAGAATCCAATATCGGATATACCGTTATGTTGTATTATCATTTTGGACTCGTTGACATATACTTTCCTAGATTTAGTGGACATTGGCTCCGGCACGCATTTTTATGCAAATCGGATTTCAATATCCGGGTCAACGGACCATTTTGAGTTCGGATCAACGGAATCCAATTTCGGATATACCGTTGAAGGTTAAAATTAACACTAAAGGTTAAAGGTTAAAATTAAAATTAAAATTGACATTAATATTAAAATTAAAATTAAAATTAAAATTAAAATTAAAATTAAAATTAAAATTAAAAGAAAACTAAAACATAAATTAAAATTAAAACTAAAATTAAAAATAAATTAAAAATTAAAATAAATTAATGTTAATATTAATATTAACATTCAAATTAACTTTAAAGGTTAAAGGTTAAAATTAACATTAATAATAATATTAACGTTAACATTAACTTTTAATTTAATATTAGTATTAATATAATTAACATTCACATTATAATAAACATTAATACTAATATAATTAAAATTCACATTCATATTATTAACATTTAACTTAAAATTAAAATTAAAATTATTTATTAAACATTTTATGGGATCTTTTATTTCTAAGCTAACAATTTGACAAGTTGTTCTTAGGCAAAGATATGCATGACAAGTTATTAATTACCAAGTCTTTTATGGAATTTTTTATTTATATCTATTTAAATTTTTTCTTCGAAGTCAATATATTTTAATTGGTCCACATAGAAGCCACCTAAGATGACTCATATAAAAATATGAGCCTATGATTTTGTGTATATATATATATATATATATATATATATATATATATATATATATATAGACACACACACACACACACTAGCCTAGTGATACTGGTGGCATGCGGCTAAAGTGTATTATATATATATATATATATATATATATATATATATATATATATATATATATATATATATATATATATATATATATATTTATTTATTTATTTATTTTTTTTGAAGCAGTGGGTACTTGTGGCGAACTCGCCTCCACTGAGGCTCGAACTCCCGACCACTTGGGCCGAATGCATCTCTCTTAACCACTAGGCTAGAGGTCATTTGCATATATATATATATATATATATATATATATATATATATATATATATATATATATATATATATATATATATTATGCAGTAATACTTTTTGTAATTATGATTTTGTTATATAAGAAGACTAGTCATAACCCGTGCCCATAGGGCATGGTTCATTTAAGGTATCCTCCCTCAAAATCTTGGATTCCCCATAAAACCCCACTCTCAATAATGCTCATCCACAACCATTATGAGGCCCCCATCAAAATATTAAATCCCAACCATCAAAATATTAAATCCCCATCTTTGGATTCTCCATAAAATCCCACTCCCAATAATGCTCTTCCCCATAAAACCCCACTCCCAATAATGCTCTTCCCCATAAAACCCCACAACCGTTGATTCACCAAGATTAAATCCCAACCACTCTTTATCTTGGCACAGTCAGCCCTAGGATTCAAAAACCTTTGTGTTTTGTATAAGAGATATGGAATATATATTTTTTTTTCCTTTTTTGTGAAATTCGTTTAATGAAATCTTAATTTATAATACTCATATGTTTACCATTAAGCTATCTTAAATTTCTAATTCGAATGCACATATTCTATCTACTTCGACTTCAGACAACCATAATTTTTTTCTTCTTCTCATTTAATCTTTCTAACTTAAAATATGAATTTTTAGTAATTACTTATTTTCTTTTCTCATTTTATCTTATATGTTTAAATACCCTTATATATATATATATATATATATATATATATATATATATATATATATATATATATATATATATTCTTAAATACCCTTATTGTTTATCAATAGCAGCAGCAACCTAAAATATTTAATCTTTTCCAGGCATGTTTAAAACGACAATTTTGTTTGCAACCTAATATATTGTCTTTGTAGATAAATGTAAAAGTTTATTTCTGAATACGGAAAGAAGTGCCTATGTGGATCCACTTTCATATGATTAAATACTTTCACACTACAAATCATGAGGTTCAATTCATTAGATCAATAAGAAACAATATATATATATATATATATATATATATATATATATATATATATATATATATATATATATATATATATTCTTAAATACCCTTATTGTTTATCAATAGCAACAGCAACCTAAAATATTTAATCTTTTCCAGGCATGTTTAAAACGGCAATTTTGTTTGCAACCTAATATATTGTCTTTGTAGAATACGGAAAGAAGTGCCTATGTGGATCTACTTTCATATGATTAAATATTTTCACACTACAAATCATGAGGTTCAATTCATTAGATCAATAAGAAACATTAGCCCTTGTATGAATTTCACATTAATCTATGCTTTTATTGCTCATTTCTAAATTGTCCCAAATAATTTCATGAACTTATTATCTTCTGTTTTGTTGTCTAGGGTGTAGGAAACAATGACTAGAAAGTCCCTGTTCTTGCGGCTATAAATATTATCTCAACTGGTGGATGAAGGTTTTCGTTGGTGTCTTCTTTCTGCTATTACTTACTATTGCTTTTGTAAGATGGGGAGTTCCATTAAGATGTATATATACATGTATGGGGATATATTTTTGTAAAAAAAAATGTAACTAAGATGGTGATATTTTATACAGTTTGGAATGAGATATTTTAATTCAAAAGAATGCTTCAAATGTTTGTTAAATTTTATAATTTATGTTTCCTGATTCGAAGTGAATGTTTTGAAAAAGGTCAGTATTAACCATTGCTTTTTATAACGCTTTGACACGTGATATATATGTGTGTGCTTTTTATGACGCTTTGACAGATGATATATATATGTATGACTTCTAGAACAATTTGAAAAACATTATATATATAATTCCTACTTATAACGTTTCGAAATAGATATGTTGTATATATGAAAATATTTATAACGCTTCGAAAATTTTCTGCGATATATAGTTGTATTATTTATGACAATTTCTGGAAAATTGTGTCATATAAGGAGAGATCATTTATAACAGTTTTAGTATACATTTATAACACTGATTTTCATGACGTCTGTAGGCTTACAAAAAAATATTATAAAATGCTATTTATGACGGTTTTTAGCCGTCATAAAATGATATTTTTCTTGTAGTGTATATTAATTGAGGATATTATAATTGTGATGAGATATTAAGGAATAGATAGCGTACTATTGCAGATATCGCGACGTAGGTTGGATGTACTCACGTACTTTTACTCGATTGTTCGGGAGCGAGAGGTGAAAGGGGATCCCGAGTTTTATGATGGTCATGAGGGCTAGGTATCTCAAGATTAGCGGTGATAGCTCATTTCTTGGGGGCCGTGATTCCCTTGTAGGACTTGTTGGACTTGACTTGCGTGGATTCATTTTCATGTCCGTGAGATATCGAAACTTGGCTACTTCATGGGCTCATTATGTTATCCTGATTTGGATGGTGGTTCCATATGTGAAGCCATCATCCTAATGTCTCGTTTTTGGCCCTCTGTAGTTGGTTTATATGCATGTAACTCATGTTATGATGGTATCCTCAACTTGTATTAGCAATTAGAATGAACGCATAAATAGTTAATTATGGCAACCAATAGGACTTGATTATGGTATCATTTCAGGTAGTAGTTTTATTTTACTGACATTATAAATGTATTTGCGCGTTGGTATTGTGCCATCTTTCTTACTTAGTTACAGTTATTGCTTTTATTATATAGTTGTGTATTTTTGCTATGCTTGTGTTTTCGACATGACTTGGAACTTTTTCTTGTGGTACTTTGTTAATTATAGTAGGTTCCTCCTTCCTAGTTTGTATGCCAGATATAGTAGCAGGTCCGAGGATCCGAGGAATCTACTGCCTCTTTTTCTTGATGGCCATACTTTGAGAATGTCGAAGCCTGAGCCAGTTTCTTTACTTTGCATTCTCTTTCAGACTATTCTTTTGTGACATTTAGTGCATCTCCAATCCTATTGTCTTATTAAGTGTTGTGAGTCTTAGGTGGTGTAGTGCCCCGTCTCTACATCGTGCTTCGTTTTCGTCCACGGGGTGCGCGAGAAAGGAACACTGTCGCTATCGATTCGGTCGGGACCGATAGGTCGGAATCGGCCGAGTCGTTCGAACGAGAACGGTTGAATTAAGATCCATTCCACGTTATGGAATGGCTTCTTCGGAACCAAGTCCCATATTCAGCGGGTTGCGCCTCAAGGATTGACTCTGCGGCTGAGTCGGGAGAGACCTCTCGTTGCTCTGGTTTTCATGCCGCACTTGATTTGGCTTTGGCTTTGGCTTTGGTTTTCGTGAATACGTTTTTCGTGAAAGTTTTCGATGGTTTTCATGACTTGCGTTTTCTAGCTTCGCATTCATATCAAATTTTTTTGAATTACACAGTGTTCTAATCAGTTGCTTATGCGATTGCAGGTGAACGTGTAGGCGACGTCAGTGTAGCCAACCAGTCGCTCGCTTGAAGCAAGTCTAAGACGAGTGACTGACCTCCTTCGCCTCGTCCCTCTATTTCAAAATCAATATGAAGTTAAATGAATGCTTATAATAATAGTGTAGAATCGAAGAAATCGTGGCACGATTCTTCACGAAACACTTGCTATCAAACTGCCGGTATCGAAAATGGAAGACATACTTTCTTATGCAATTACACTTAGCCTATGAAAATCAATGAATGAATCGATTAACGTTTATCGCAACGATATGGCTAAGTGAGTAAATTGACTAAGTTCAAAACAAAGGCTAAGTTTCGCACATAAAAGAGAAATAATAATGTTCTAGAAAAGAGATAACATATTTCAAGACTCTGCAAAACGGTCATTGGACAACTTGTCGACAAGGTGTAGTTTCCTCCAACGGTTGCCTAGGCCAAGGGACCGATTCGGCCCGGGAGGAACGAGTATAGCAAGCGCCAGCCTTTCATCGGCGTGGGTTATTCGGGAACTTTCGCACAGGGCTCGCTACCCGCCGCGAAAGGGTCGCCGTCTAACCCAGCTATAGTCCGGGATGGCTTGACATTGCCAGTGGCCTTCACACCCTTTCACTGCTTAACTAATGCACGTGACACGGGATGAATATGATAGCTGCTTAATGTTTACACATTCATATGCTTGCCTCAAAACATGTTAACATGCAAATTGATCAGGATGGTTAGAAAGATCACAAAAATAGCTAGCTAACATGTTTATAAAACTACTTGAATCAAATACAGAGCTTGGATTTTAATTAGCCATTCGCCAGTACATGTGATCGTACTGATCCTCGCTCTTTGCAGGTCCCGCGAATAAGGAAGGATGCGACAACTAGCTCGGCGACGTTCGTAATTTTGAAGCTTCGGCCGTGCGTCGAAGACTTGTCCCCGCAACTCCACTTTTGAAGGCTCTCGACTGTCCAAGAAAGATGGCTCAGCGTCCCTCCATTCCAGGTCACTGGAATACTCTAATGTATATTGAGGGATGTGTGCAGCGTATGGAACGACTATCTCATCGGCACTCTTTTGTAATTGAGTCATGTTGTAGCCCGTGCGGCATGAGTCCTGTACTGGGGTCTATAAATAATGTTCATTATCAATAAAGATTAAAGTTTTCCTTTACTTAATGTGTGATTCAATTTGTCTGCTTACTATCTTAGATCTCGTGTCTCGGATTACCTTATGGCTATGTCTTGTGCGATCGCAAATTAGGTTCGCACGGCATCACGCCCGACGGACGACTATCGATTCGATGGAATCAGAGCATGACATAATGGTATCAGAGCACGGCTTTATGTCCTTGGCCTCTAGTGTCGAGTTCCTAGTCTCAAATCGTTGACCTCGTGTCGATAAGATAAGTTGTTCCATATGCTGAACCCAGGACATTTTCTGAAACTAACGAGAGTTGCCTTTTTTTCTCTGCAGTTGTGGGAGCTAAGGCAGAGGACGAGACGACCGCTTCTAGCGGCTCGAGTACTTCCAGACCCGAGCATTCCGTCAACCCAACAGAAATGACACCTACCGTAGCCGGACCTTCCGGCGACCCGATGTAACGGATGCTGCAGATGCTCGAAATGCAGCAACGTCAAAATGAGCTCCATCGCCAGCAGACAGAGGCTCGCCAGACCCAATTCGAGAATCGGTTCCAGGCTTAATTCAAGCAGCAGCAGCAGCAGCTGAATACACTCCAACAAATTGTGCAATCGGTCGTGGCCAACAACAATTCAACGATGACGCCTGTCGTGACCGAACCTGCAGTTCGATCCAACGAAGCTGAACCGGAGGCGCCCGTGCTCTCACCTGCGGTACCGAGAAGTTCTAACTTCGACGTGTCAAAATTTACAAAAAGCTATCGCACTTCCTTCAACGGCACAGAAGATCCCTCCGTGACGATCGACTGGTTGGAGGAGCTGGAAGACAAGTTCGAGCTTCTGGGTGTCGAAGACTCGAAGAAAGTCGCGTGTGCTCAACTTCTACTTTGAATGAACGTGCAAGATTGGTGCGCCGTACAGAAGCGGGCAATTCAACGTGATGACGAGACGACGGCGATCTCATGGGCCACATTCAGAAAAGCGTTCGAGACTGAATATCTTTCTGCAGTCGTACGACAGTAAAAAGAAAACAAATTTATGCAGTTAAGACAAGAGAATATGGCTGTACGACAGTATACGACCGAATTCAACAAACTGGCCAAATTTGTTGGAGCCTATCTACATACCACTGCAAGTCGAGCTCGACGATTCGAAGTGGGCCTGCGTTCCTCTATTCGTGCTCATGTCTCGGTGCCTGAATACAAAACCATGGGCGAGGCACTCAACCATGCCCTCCGTCTGGAGTCCGAGTATCCTCCTGCTACTACTGGCGCTGTTCACTTTAATAACAAATGCAATAGTAATACGAGAGGCAACAATCTGTACAAGCATCAAAATTGCGACAACGGAGGCGGCAACCAGACGAAGGATCGAATAGTCTGCAATTTTTGCCACAAAGAGGGGCACATGGCCAACGAGTGCTGATTGAAGAACGGAGCATGCTTCCGGTGCGGCCGAATGGACCACATCGCATGCAACTGTCTGGAGAAGCCAAACCAGTGCCCCCAACAACATCATCAGAACCGAGGCCAAGCACCTCGGGCTCCACCGACCGCACAACAGAATGGACAAGATCGTCTCCCCAATGCTCAGGGTCGTGTCTACGCCATGACTCGAGATGAAGCGTTCGTATCTGACACAGTCGTGACAGGTATACTGTAATTCAATAATAAACCTGCTCGTGTATTGTTTGATTCAGGTGCCACGTATAGTTTTTTATCGGCAAACTTCATCGCCGAGCACAAATTTTTTCTGACATCGCTGGGTCTCGATCTTACTGTTAACGTACCGTCGAACATGCTACTACTTGCAAATTTAGTCTGCGGAGACGGAATCATTTATATAGGTGGTCAAAAGATCAGTCTTGATACGATAGTTCTAGATATTAAGGACTATGACATCATTCTGTGGATGGTTTGGCTTAGTCTGTGCAACGCAACCATAGACTGTGCTGAAAAGAAGGTCACGTTCCGCATACCCGAAGTACCTGAATTCTGCTATTCGTATGGTGAGGTATCACCGAACTGCATGGTGATCTCCGCAATATCTGCTCGATAGATACTGCATTCCGGGTGCGAAGGCTATCTAGCGTCCGTTCGAGACATGCGTCAGGATGGTACAAATGTAGGTCAGACCGACATTGTGGCAGAATTCCTAGATGTATTTCCGGACGAACTACCCGGCATGCCGTCCGATCGAGAGATTGAGTTCACTATCGATACATTTTCCGATACTCGACCGACCTCTAAAGTCCCGTACAGAATGGCCCCTGCAGAGCTTAAAGAACTAAAAGTACAGTTGCAAGAGTTGCTCGACAAGGGATTCATTCGACCCAGCGTCTCGCCATGGGGAGCACCCGTGCTGTTCGTCAAGAAAAAAGATGGCTCATTGTGTCTTTGTATCGATTACCGCGAGCTGAATAAAGCCACCATCCGAAACAAATATCCCCTGCCTGTATAGACGATCTGTTTGATCAGCTGCAAGGAGCTACGGTGTTCTCTAAAATTGATCTGCACTCGGGTTACCATCAACTCAAGATCAAGTCGGACGATGTGCCGAAGTCTGCCTTTCGTACTCGATACGGCCATTACGAATTCCTGGTAATATCGTTCGGCCTAACGAACGCCCCTGCTGCTTTCATGGATTTGATGGATCGGGTGTTCCGACCATTCCTCGACAAGTTCGTAGTAGTCTCTATCGACGATATACTCGTCTACTCGAAGAATAGGCAGCAACACACTGAGCATCTACGGACCGTGCTTAGACCCTTCGAGAAAATCACTTATATGCGAAGCGAAGCAAATATGAATTCTGGCTGAGCAGTGTGCATTCCTCGAACACATCATTTCAGCTGAAGGAATTACAGTCGATCCAAAGAAAGTTGAAGCCGTTGTCGATTGAAAACGGCCAACGTCCGTCGGCGAGATTCGAAGTTTCCTTGGCTTAGCATGATACTACCGACGCTTCGTGAAAGACTTCGCGAAGATCGCATCGCCTCTGACTCGCCTCACCCAGAAAGGAGTCGCATTTGAATGGTCAGACGACTGTGAAGCTTCATTCCAAGAGTTAAAGCAACGGCTCATCTCGGCCTCGATATTCGTACTTTCAGAAGGGACTGAGGGTTTCCAGATATTCTGCGACGCATCCGGTCAGGGCTTAGGGTGTGTGCTGATACAGCGGAACAAGGTGATATCTTTTGCTTCCCGACAGCTAAAGCCGCACGAGAAGAACTACCCTACTCATGACCTGGAGTTAGCGGCGATTGAGTTCGCGTTAAAATTGTGGCATCACTATCTTTATGGCGTAGCGTGTACGATCTTTACCGATCACAAGAGCCTCAAGTATCTATTCACGCAGATGAAATTGAACTTGCGACAAAGGCGTTGGCTTGAACTGATCAAGGATTACGACTTGACTATTGACTATACGTCGGGAAAGGAAAATATTGTGGCGGACGCTCTGAGTCAGAAGTATATTGGCTCGCTATCCATTGACCGCAGACTGCTACGCGACCTAGAAGAGATGGGCATCGAACTCTGAGTCCGATTCAGGAATGTACAGTTGGAAAAGTTACGGTTAGAGCCGAGCTTGCAAGAAAAGATCAAGATCGCTCAGAAGAACGATCCGTACCTGAAGAAAATACGAGAGCTAAATCTCGACGGGTAGGACGACCGACTTTACAGAAGGCAAAACCGGCATGCTTCGATTGAAGGATAGACTATGCGTTCCGGACGATTCAGAACTTAGAAAGGAGATATTGTCGGAGGCGCACTATACGAAGTACACCTTGCATTTCGGTAGCACGAAGATGTACAAGGACCTCCGCACAAACTTCTGGTGACACGGGATGAAAAGAGATGCGGCACTCTTTGTGTCGCAATGCATGGCCTATCAGCAGGTGAAAGCTGAGCACCAGAGACCGGGCGGGGATATACAGAATCTGGCAATTCTGGAATGGAAGTGGCAGCACGTGTGCATAGATTTTATTATTGGTCTGCCGAAGACGCCACGGGAAAATGATGCCATCTGGATCATCGTCGATCGACTAACCAAGTCAGCGCACTTCATTGCCATTAAAGTTACTTGGAGCGTTGATCGCCTGGTGTAGTGTCCTATCCTTCATTGTTCTCGTAGAGGTAGGTTCTATCCTTAAAGTTTTGAGGACGAAAATTTTTATTAGTTGGTTATGGTGTAGTGTCCCGTCCCTACATCGTGTCCCATTTTCGTCCACGGGGTGCACGAGAAAGGAACACTGTCGTTATCGATTCGGTCGGGACCGATAGGTCGGAATTGGCCGAGTCGATCGAACGGAAACGGTTGAATGAAGATCCATTCCACGTTATGGAATGGCTTCTTCGAAACTAAGTCCCATATTCAGCGGGTTGCGCCTCAAGGATTGGCTCTGCGGCTGAGTCGGGAGAGATCTCCCGTTGCTCTGGTTTTTATGCCGCACTTGATTTGGCTTTGGCTTTGGTTTTTGTGAATGCCTTTTTCGTGAATGTTTCCGATTGGTTTTCGTGACTTGCGTTTTCAAGCTTCGCATTCATATCAAAATTCCTTGAATTACACAGTTTTCTAATCATTTGCTTATACGATTGCAGGTGATCGCGTAGGCGACGTCAGCGCAGCCAACCAGTCGTTCGCTTGAAGCAAGTCTAAGCCGAGTGGCTGACCTCCTTTGCCTCGTCTGTCACGACCCTTACCCTAGAGTAAGGGCACGAGAAGTGGGTACGTCCAGCCTAGCCACAATGTCGGCGGTAGAACGCTGTCCTAGGTCAATCATCTAACAATATAAGGCACCTGTACAGTATATATACTCCAAATGGAGGTGACATAGCAAATACAGTCTCAATCACATTTAAGGTAGAATACGATAAAAGATAGATAGATAAAACTGAAATCCACAAGAGATACAGCAGATAGAAGTCCAAGTGTCTAAGATATCACAAATCCAGAAATATCTCAAATCTCAAATACAGTAATTGTAAGCCCCTGATTTTCAAAAATTTTTAAACTAGTATTAATTAATTATTAAATGTCATTATTGGTTTTAAAATAATTTAATATGATTTTAGGAATTTTCTAGAATTTTTAAATGAATTTTTAATGAGTTTTAAATACAAAAAATATCATTTTGCAAATATTAGAATTGTTTTAATATGGTTTTGCAATTATTAGAATTGTTTTAATACTGTTTTGTAATAAGTAGAATTGTTTTTATATCATTTTGCAATTTATGAATTGTTTATGCAAATTATAATTTGCATTTAGTTACAGCGGGGACCTATTTGTAATTTTCTAATTCTAGGGGGACCTAAGTGTAAACCTACAGCCCCCCCCCCCCCCCCGCCACGTCACTCTCTCTCTCCTCCACCGCTCACCCTGCCCCGACCGACTCGTCGACCGCTGCCCCCGCCGTTTCCGCTGCCCGACCGACCTATCGACCGCCTTAGCCCCCTATTTAAACCCCCCACCTTGCTCCCCAGACCGAGCTCTAACCCACCCCGACCACCACGAACGTCCCCGACCACCCTAGACGTTGGTCTCCGACGAAAGCCCTAGCCCTAACCCTAACTACGGCGACCACCCTAGCGCCGCCCCACCGTCCATCGTCGCCAGTCGCCACCACCACCATCACGTCCGCCTCGACGAGCCGCGTCTAGCGCCACTGAAGCGCCACGTCGCCGACGTCTCCTCCGCCGTCTACAACCCTCGAAGCTCCCTCGACTCGCCGGACACGTACGTAGCAGTTTGCCTCTGTGTCTTGCTTGTGTCTCGACTTCACGTAGAAGACTCGCCTGGTCCCGACGAACCTAATGGTAAGCTTGGACACGGCCAAGTCCATTCGTGCGTGTCATAAACAACTCGGACACGTGGATACCTGTGTCCTGAACTGTCTGGACACAGGACGAAATTTATATATATTTTTTTATATATAATCTAACCTAATCAGAATATAACTAACCTAATCCTATCTCTAACATAGCGGGCCAACTGGCCCACTGGCCAGCCCGTTCTAACTAAAACCCGACCCCCCGCTGGACAGGGTTCGAGCCCCCCCCCCCCTTTCCTTCTGTTTTCTTTTCTCTTTTCTTTTTCTTTTCTTTTTCTTTTAATATATATATATTTATATATATATGTATATGTATATATATATATTAGTATATATAAATATATGTATATACTGTATTTTACAGTATTATATACATATGTATATATATTTTATAATTAGTAAATTTTGTGTATATATATGTATATATCTTGATGTATATATATATACACCTTATTATTAAAGTATTTTTCCTATATATATGTATATATTTATACATATATATTTGTACTCTATAAATTAAGTATTTTCCTTACAAATATATATGTACTTTTAACACATGTAATTATATTTTTCACTATGTAAAACTTTACCTTATTAAAATATTAATATTTATTTTGCATTTCTATCACTTAGTATTTTCTGTGTATTTAAATTACTGCAATCATTTGGTGTCCAAGCCTAGCATGGGTATTTGGGCCCAAATGTGTTTTCACACATTCAAGACCTGTACAAGTCATATTGGACTTGATTCATGGCCTTGGGTCCTGTATTTGAACTTTGGTTCAAATTATATACATGGACAAAATACGCAGATAATTAATTATTGTGTGCATTACTGTTTTTGATTTTCTAAAAATACTTAAATTATTGCTAAAATTATGGAAAAATAGTTTTTAGATACTTTGTTAAGTTAGCTAATTTAGTATAATTTTTGTAGTATTTAATTTACTGTTTTGCCACTAGTTTGGCATATGAAACCAAAACTCACTTTCTGTATACTTAGGAAAACTGATTTTTATAAAATATTTGTACTGGTTAATAAATTCCAGAAAAATTATAATAAATTTTTATAGTTAGCAAGGATCGTTTTGGTACTTTGTTTTATGCAAAACTAGGCTTTTTGTCTACTTTAAAAATTGTTAGAAAACAATGATCTTTTGATTTATTTATTGATTAATTACGACTTGTAGCTTTTTGTGTTATTTGGAGTTTTAGTCGTATTGAACCCCACCCCTCACTAGTGTAAAGACCCTAGAAAGTTAGTTAACATAGTGTGTCACCCCACATTGGTCTCCTATGCCAAGTCATCATTTTTGGCTAGGTGCCCAGTCACAAGTCGTGTCGCACCAGATTAGTGTCTTAGCATTCTAGCTTAGTGTAAAAAGCTAAGTTTATTGTATTTATTGCTACAGTGACGAGTTACCGGACATCTATAAGCACATTTATCGCAGCTTGTTTTGCTTTGCTGGAGGCAAGTACTTTCTACGAACTTTACATATTGTCACATAAATGAACTGCAAACCCCACCATGTTAAATGCTGATCCTTGGGGTAGCAAGTTAAAACATCACATATTGTACTTTCCATTACTACCATGCTTAGACAGTTTCTTTGTATCTCTCACATGATTAGAGTATGGGTTATGGGAAAACTGATAGTATTGTACGTGATCATGCCCCCCTTACATAGTACCGAGCAAAGTTTCATTTTATATGTTACGGCGCCGTAGGCCTTACTTACCAAGGCGGATTTGTGCGTATGTATATCTCTCGCCCTATCACTTGTACGGAAGTACATTTTATTATGTGCCACAGCACATTGTATACCTATTGACCGATCACGTACCTGCTACAGTTTTAAACATTACATATACATCTGTCTTTATGACATATGTATCCTTGCCATGATAGATTGTGTGATGCCATGTTTCCAGTTATTTTTTCCATGTTCATTGCCATGTTTCATATGCTAGTTTGCTAGAAAATAGTACTTGCTCCCGTCCTGACAGGATAACGTTGTAGGTATACTTACTGAGGAGGAGTTACTCTGCGACTCATACTATGGAGTTACTGCCGAGGACCCGGCTCTGCTTTACGAGGATGTTCCTGCGGGAAGACTCGTCTAGTTTGCTTAGCTACTTGGGATACTTAGTGTAGTCATGTATTAGACTCTATCATTTTGTAACTGGACATGTATCCAGTTTTACATTTCAGACTTGTACTTTGGACTTATTTCTATATATGAGACGACTTTTGTGTTTGGAGCATTTATAATTCTTCTTCACTTATAGAACTGTTAGCACATTTAGTCTTGTCTTGTTATCTCTAGAACAGCTTACTGCGCTTTATCTTAAGCGTAGGCTGGACATGGCTCGGCCCGGCCCAACAATTTGGGTAACGGGTCGTGACAGTAATCCATAGAGTAAATACAACTCAAGACAACTGAAACTAAAATAAGAAAAACTCTAGCTATCTATCCAACCTCTTCTGTGTCTTCTCTAGGCTAGCAGGTAACCTCCAAACTATCTGTAAAATTTATCAATAGGTCCAGTCATGACGGGAGCGAGCATAATACATCTCACGCAGTTCATAATATGACAGGATATAAATATGCATTAGAGTAAGATACATGAAATGCTGCAGAATATACATGAAGTAAAGGAGAGAGCTGTAATGTAAATAGATACTATAAATAGAGAACTAACAGTGAACTAGTGATTTAGAGTACAAGATGAACATGTGAACGGCTTGAATTTGCACATGAGTAATCTAAGAATTTGTACATGAGTATACTACTTTAGAATTGTTCACAAGACCATTTATACTCCCCCATACCCCAATCAATACATAAGGATCCAGACAGGTTATGTTATTGCACATGATATCACATGAAGGCCTATAATAGGGTGCACATGATTGTATACATGAGGGCTCCGTCAACATGAGAGTACATGAATCACGAGAGTGCACATGAATGGTGAAAGCACCGGAGTACATGATGAAAGTGAAACGCACATGACATACTGTAACCCGATGCTCCCGAGGGGGATAACATCTAATGAAGGGATCCATATTGTACCAATCCATGTTAACATCATGACAGCATCAAGTAAAGTAATCTAGAGCGTAAATATAAATCCTATCAAGTATGAAACGGTCAGAGAATGTACTCGCCTGGTATCTGAATGTCTGAAGTGAATATACTGTCCGGGATGAGATATCTGACTCCTATTTAGAGCAACACAAGTTACAAGGTGTTCAAGTTGTAATAAATGAATTTCTACAAGCAATCTATATTATTCTAGGCTCTTCTAAGTCAAGTCAACTCTAGGTCAACTCTGGTCAACAATCTAGTCAAACTAGGTCAAGTGTTGACTTACAGTTGGCTTTTGGTCAACTGGTCAACTCTGGTCAAACTTGGTCAATTCTAGTCTAATTATTTAGATATAAATTTTACTTCGTTATTCGTACATCGAAACTTACGACACGCAAATCGAGGTAAGATGATCAACGGTAAGGTTAATAATCTTATTATAGTGATCCACGTGTTCATCTTGTCAATTTCAGTGATGTGAGATCACTGGAATCGACTGATCTCAGTTTTATTGTACTAATCCCGAAATACGAACATTATAAGAATTAATTATAATAAAAGGTGATACATAGAGAAAGTATCTACAAATATTGTCGGATGATGAATTAAACATCGCCAACGTGTCTAAAATGATCAAATTAGCTAGGATAGCCTACCCATCGGTCCAGTTTGGATATAGGGACAAAAAGGTAATTTCGGATCAAAAACGGTATCCGTATCGGAGCCGTTTTGCACCAAAAAATATGCAAGAAAATAAGTCTACAAAATATAAAAAACTATATGTCCACAAGTCCAAAATGGCAATATGAACCCAATGGTATATCCGGAATTGGATTCCGTTGACCCGATCTCAATTTGGTCCGTTGACCAGAACAATAAAATTTCGGTTTGCACGAAAATGCGTGCCGGAGCAAATATTCTCAAAACTCAACAAACTATATGTCAACGAGTCCAAAATGACGATACGAACTCAACGGTATATCTAGAATTGGATTCCGATGAGCCGACGTCAAAAAGTCCCGTTGACCCGGACTGCACTTTGTACCGAAATACGTGCCAGTGCCCGCATCCTCCAAATATAATAAATTATATATGAATCCATGCCAGAACGACGCCACGAGTCTACTGGTGGTGTCGGAAATGAAATCTGGAGTCCCGAGTTCAAAAATAAAATTTTACAAGTTGGAAATTACGAATTCGGACAGCCAACTTTGGTGTCAAATTCAACCAATCAAACAAGCTCACAATGAAACGAAACTGGAGGGATAGAAAGAGGGTTATACCAGCTGTGCACAGGAACTGGTAGCACACCAAACGGATCTGCGGTGGAGGAGGTACGAGCCGACGAAGTTGGCTCCACAAAACTGTCCAAAAATAGTACAATTTAAACGGTCAACTTGGTAGCCGGTTTTGATGTATCAAACGATAAAATCAACAGACGAAACTTGAGGAAAGTGAATGTGGGTATACCAAGATTGTGATGGAGCAAAGAAATCGTCGATCCAACGGTCGGATTTCTCGAAATACTTGTGCGAAGTTGCTGCTTCGAAGCACGATTTCGACTTTGTTTTCGAGCGCGTCACGACGGAAACCTGTGCCAAACGCACGAATCGCCTTTGCTGTGCGTCGGGGAGGAAGGCAGGCACATCGGGGAGATCGCTGGAGTTCGCCCAGCCAGGGGGGCCGGCCATGGCGGCACCTGAATGGTGGCTAAACTGCGGCCATGCTGGCTGCTGTTGCTGCAGTTGCTGCTGCCAGCTGCTGCTGCGTGCGCGACGGCGCATCCAGGTGGCGACGGCGGCGGCACAGTGGGGCACGATGGCGGTCGGGTAGAGGAGGAGAAGAAGAGAGGAGAGGTGGTGGTTGGCTGTGGCTTTGAGGAAGAAGGAGTAGAGAGGAAACTAAAGGAAGAGAGAGAAAGGTGATGTTGTATTAGGAAGGAGAGAGAGATGTGTGCTGTGAGTAAAAATAAGAGAGGAAGAGAGAGAAAGATATTCTCTACATTGAAGTTAGTGCCGACCACATATGGGGAAGGGGTTTGTGTGAATATATTGTGAGGGAATGGAGGGTTAGGATTGGTTGGGGTAGATCAAAGGCTAGGATTTTAAATGGGGATTAAGTCATCTCTTAGGGAACTAAATCAAGGGGTTATCCATGAATGTTCTAGAAATAGGTAGAGTAGGTATTTAATATTTTTCAAGGGCAATGAGGGTAAGGGTGTCATGATGGAGGGTAACATGAAGCTGGACTGGGTTTGGTGGAGCCGGGTTGGTCAAAACAGACAGAGTACAATAAATAAATTATTTTTAGGTGTTTATGATCATGGGTAAATAAGTAACATGTGGGGGCTAAATTAAATGGGACACCAGTATCATGCGGATAGTAGGCTTCATGTTGGCTATGTCCATATTTTGGGTCGAGTAGGTTGGATCGATGTCGGATCCCGAAATTAAATTGAAAGTCAGGTCACAAATTACGGTGGATAATTAATTAGCCTAACTTGACCCAAAAGTTGTGCGAAGAAAATTAAGCACAAAATGGTGTGTCTGAGTGGGACACGAAGGTCATGGGTGAAGAGTGTCTCGAGTAGATCATGCATGAGGAGTTGGTTTCAAGAAAATGACTAGTCTGGTGCTCCTAAATTAAAAGTCACGGCAACGTGCATATGATGATCAAGGAAAAGAGTGGGAAATTAATTAATAATTAATCAACGATCAAATGGTCTAAATTGACCTGAAGTTGTGCGAAGCAAAAAGAGTACAAGGGAACAAGTTTGAGTGGGACATTATATACCAAAATGTAGGTAATCCTGTCCACTACAAAACTCATGAAGAAAGTTTCCAGAGATGAACATCCCTGACACTCCAAATATCAAAGGCACGGAAAAGTACATTCAAGGATAAAAATAATCAAAATAAAATATTTATTGAGAAAATAATTCAATCAGAAAAAAATCAACCCGAAATTCAGGGTGCTCACATCGTCCCTCTATTTTAAAATCAATATGAAGTTAAATGAATGCTTGTCATAATAGTGTAGAATGAAAGGAATCGTGGCACGATTTTTCACGAAACACTTGCTATCAAACTGTCCGTATCGAAAATGGAAGACATAATTTCTTATGCAATTCCACTTAGCCTATGCAAATCAATGAATGAATCGATTAACGTTTATCGCAACGATATGACTAAGTGAGTAAATTGACTAAGTTCAAAACAAAGGCTAAGTTTCGCACATAAAAGAGAAATGATAAGGTTCTAGAAAAGAGATAGCATATTTCATGACTTTGCAAAACGGTCATTGAACAACTTGTCGACGAGGTGTAGTTTCTTCGAACGGTTGCCTAGGCCAAGGGACCGATTCGGCCCAGGAGGAACGAGTATAGCAAGCGCCAACCTTTCATCGGCGTGGATTATTCGAGAACTTTCGCACAGGGCTCGCTACCCGCAGCAAAAGGGTCACCGTCTAACCCAGCTATAGTCCGAGATGGCTTGACATTGCCAGTGGCCTTCACACCCTTTCACTATTTAACTAATGCACGTGACATGGGATGAATATGATAGCTGCTTAATGATTACATATTGATATGCTTGCCTCGAAACATGTTAACATGCAAATTGATCAGGATGGTTAGAAAGATCACAAAAATAGCTAGCTAACATGTTTTTAAAACTGCTTGAATCAAATACAGAGCTTGGATTTTAATTAGCCATTCGCCAGTACATGTGATCGTACTGATCCTCGCTCTTTGCAGGTCCCGCGAATCAGGAAGGATGCGCCAACTAGTTCGGCGACGTTCGTAATTTTGAAGCTTCGGCCGCGCGTCGAAGACTTGTCCCCGCAACTCCATTTTTGAAGGCTCTCGACTGTCCAAGAAAGATGGCTCAGCGTCCCTCCAGTCCAGGTCACTGGAATACTCTGATGTATATTGAGGGATGTGTGCAGCGTATGGAACGACTATCTCATCGGTACTCTTTTGTAATTGAGTCATGTTGTAGCCCGTGCGGTATGAATCCTGTACTGGAGTCTGTAAATAATGTTCATTATCAATAAAGATTAAAGTTTTCCTTTACTTAATGTGTGATTCAATTTGTCTGCTTACTCTCTTAGATCTCGTGTCTCGGATTACCTTACGGCTATGCCTTGTGTAACGCCCCAGTCCCAAAATACGTAGGACTAGGAACGTAGACATGCCAGCTGTATTCATACGAAGTATACTCCAATATATGGAAGCCTCGTATAAATACATAAGCTGTAAAATGCAGTAAAACCATAACTAATCTCATCTACGCAAAATAAATGAATAAAAGACATCATATAAAGATAATGAATTGTCTTGATACAATATGTTGGGTGGAGACAAATCCACTACCAACAAGTAAAGGAAAAATACATGAGTAAAGAAATGAATTTAGCGAGCGAAGTGAAGACGACCAAAAAGCAATCATCCTCGAAGAAATAGAGCGGATCACGACTAGAGCTAGAGCAGTTGCGAAAGACAATAGCACACACCTGGAGAGATAACCAGGTCCTCAGAGGGACGTAACAAGACACATAATATCATGCCATATAAACTGAATAAATATTGCTCAAATAAATAAGTAAATCGAATTATAACATGGTCCAATACGCACCTACTGAACGGGCGTACCATCCCCCCAACCAAACAAGGACAGGAGATGGTAAACTAATTCATGATAACGTATCTTCCCATGCTATGAATCCAATATGGTATCCGGACCCCAACAAGGTTCAATACCTTCACATCAAAGTAGTAAGTCACACCTACAACCAAACAAGGACAAGATGTGACGAACTAATTCGCGACAAGTTATTGTTCCAAGCCACGGTCAGATACAAGTACCCAAACCAAAAGTACTCGTACCTAACGGATAGGGTAGCCTACCGTTCTAAGTGATATGTAGTTAAGAACAATCCTTCTTACGCATGGACCCTGGCTGAATAGGATCGACGTAGTCCCCCTTGGGCACCAGAGGCCCCATCAGTAAGAGCATGACGTTCCGCAGAATCGCCAGTGACCGTCAGTAATCATGGGTAATCTGACCCGCGTCTCCGGCAGAGCTCATGGGTTACAAAAGGGAAAGTGCATCGAAGCCCATACGCTAAGGAATTGTCCTCCCCGTCCAATGCCTACTGTGTTGTATTCACAACACAAACCACTATAACCGCTAAGTCAAACTTGTCACGCCCCGACCCGGAATCACCCGAATCATCGTCCTCGCAGGGGGCGTGATGCCGCATGAGCCTAGATTTGCGCTCGTACAAGGCAAGATGACAAGTTCTCAAATGGTTATCTTTTAAGTTGATATTCACAACGAAAGGAAAACAGAGTATACGAAACAAATCTCTTTATTGATATTTGAAATCGGATTACAAAGGCTTTCGATAGCCCAAACGGAATTTGCCAGATTGGCTACAACACTCAGGTTTTCTCTTGCCCACAAAGGATTTCACCGTTCCATACATCATGTCTTCTATATCTCGGCCGCATCGATCCAGTTGCATAGTCCGAGCGTCAAGCGATCGCACGCTTCAATACGCTTTGGCATTCCAAGCCTCAACGCGTTCAAGCAACGCTTCGCCGCGAGCCTTCCATTCCCTGCACCCTGCATGAAGCTGGTGGGGGATCAGTACGTTCGTCCTCGTATGTACTGAAGCAAAGATCATCTTTGAAAACCGACATCTTTACTATTTACGTTGAATCATGCATCTTAGCTTATGATCTTGCTATGTTCTCCTTAGGGTCAATTTCATGGCATCTTTGAAAGCGTAAAGCATGTTAGCATAGCAGCATGTTATCGAATTGAATAGGCAAGCAAGCAATCCCGTGTTTGATTCGTGGCGCGACTTACCAAGCCGACGCACTCGCCCTTGCACCGACGCAAGGTGAATACGCCTATCAGATTTCCCTGTCATGTTATAGTGCTCTCTATGCGAATCTACACACGCACGATATGAGTGTACCTTGCGCTTTTGACCCAGGATCCGTCCATACAGGATATACGTATACCTTGCACTTCCAACCCATCGCCCTTAACTATATGAAGGTCACTAGCTTGTCACAGCTAGAATGGACTTATACTCATCGAATCGAAAACATAAGACGATGGTAACTCTGTGCGGTTGCTAACCAACAATCAGAGGCCACCGAAATAATCGCGCGCAAGTGGCTTATCACATTCACTAGAAGGTCGCTACCCGTCTAAATGAAGTGCACCAACAATGCCGAAAACGAAATCCCTCCTAGGCCGAACGGTCCCAGCGCCCTAGCGCGCCGTGTTCGAGGGATGCCCATGCACGGGCTTTTATATTCTTTAAGTCCATTTGACCATTTAACCATGCAACGAATCTTATATTTCATACAACCAAGCAAGTTCGCTTATCGCTATTTCAATTGGCACAACGCCCCAATGTCCTCAACGAACGCCCTAAGGCCATGAACATTTCGAAGGGCACCATGCCGCGTCGATAGTTATGCCATATCCGTGCCACAACTGTTCTTCTCGTCGCAACAACGCCATCTTTGATAAGTATTGTGCAGCTGTGCGCATTCGCCGTCTTTTGTGATCTCGTACACGTAGGCACGTTTCGACCGTATTTCAAATGTTCTATAACTTAGCATTCAATGTTCGGGGCTTGCGCGATATGGCGCTCGCCTATTGTCTTTCAATGTTCTAGCCGTTCTAACTCGTGCGCGAAGACACGGTATGGTTCGTGCACTAAGGCACTCGCCGAGTACAGTTATTCCATGTTATTGCGGCTTGCGTACCGAGGCGCTCGCCTTAGCGATATCCAATATTCCGTAGCGACTTGTGCATTTGATGCACGTTTCATTTCAATTGTACTAACTTAGTGTTCGACACACGTTATGATTTACTTCCGATCGGACCACGCCCGTGGCGTCGATAGGTTAACTTTTAGCATACAATGATACATTTGACTTATCGAATGAAGGAGTAAAAAGAAGTCAATCCTCCCACCTTGAATCGATTTGCCTTTGTCGTTTCGCCGAGCCGATGCGGCTCGATTTCATAACTTTGTTGCACGGCCACTCTCCTGACTTAGCCATTCGAGCACTTCGTGCTTATTGAGTTTGTACGTCCGATTTGCCTTAGCGTGCCAATGCTTCCGTCCGTCGCAAGGCGTCGATTTGGTTCCGCAGACCCCTTACTAAATATTGTCGAAGATCGACCTCTAATATTTTCGTGTCAAAGTATAACCTGCACACGAAACCAACTAAAATCAATACTTGCATCGATTCGGACTTGCGCCTTGGTCGATTCGATTTCTCAGAATCTTCGAGCCGATTCAAGGCACTCATCCTTTGGGGCAACCGGCGCTTTGCATCGATTCACTCGATGCATTCTTTCGGGACAAGGCAACTCTTCGCATCGACTTAGTTCGATGCGTTGTTCGGGACAACGTAACTCTCGTATCGATTCGTATCGATACTTAATCGGGTCAACGCAACTCTTCGAGTCAACGACTCAGCATAATATACCGTACGGAGCGGGGTATTACAGAATATACCACTCAAAACAAGGTTCGTCCTGAACCGAAACCAATACTAAATTTTCCAAGGGTTTCATTAGATCGTTCCACGATCTCGTCTCACCATCGTTTGGATCGTACAACTTAGTTTGGAATCATACACATATTTTAGGCGTCCCACCAATATACGCATTTCAGCCAAGCTCAGTTGTCAGATATCGGAACAACGCTAACATGTAACTTCTCATTCTCAATCACTTACCATCTCGTATTCTCAATCGGACTTGGCTCTATTACTTGTTCTCGTAATTCTAGCGCACATGCATATTGATACATGCGTGATCATCCAACAAAATTAAGGCACATGATGCAATTCAAAAATCGCATTTCTCACTTTGTATGTTTCATCGGGACTATCAATTCTACGCGTCGCGTAAAGCCGTCGTGCATCCGATCACAACGAGTCTCCGCAACGCCGTGCGCTCGGCGTCACTATCCAACGATTTTTGATGTTTTACTTCGTATCCTATCTCGACATGGTTTTCTTTTGTTGACTTGCAAAAGCATCAACATTCGAACTACGTCCGCTAGGTGACTTACCTAGACACCGTGCTCAAATCCTTCCACGCAAGTTTAAATTGACATTGCACAAAGGCCACAATCTATCCGACACGAAAGTTTACATCAAGGCGATGGTGCTCAAGGCAACGATCGCCTTGACACGAATGTCTTAACGATGCGTCTTACATTCAATTTCCTAACGAGTAGGAATTTACTAGCCAAATTCCCAACTTATCCGTCTCGTAACACCGAACATAATTTCGATTTCATGCAAGCTCAATTGCAAGGTGAATCCGAATCTAACGACATGACTCGTAAGCCATTCCCTTATCATTCCCTCTCGTGCATAGCACGTTCCTCTCAATCGGCTAGACTTATCATCAACATGCACCGTGTTATATTTGTTATCGGTGCAATCTCATATGCGATATCGCATGGGTCATCTTACGGTCTGCAGCATTCAATTTGATTTGGCGGTCAAGTCTTCTAGGGTCAGCTGCCCCGAAGCTACGCTCGATAATTGTGGATCATTAACGAAGGACAGTTTAATACGAACCATGCTATATCTTATTTCGGAGCCAAATCACGTTCCGACGATTCTATACGAATACCCAATTTCGGACACAACCATTTCTATCGGCGCAACTTGATGCGTAACTATCCTCCGAGTCAAGTCATGCACTGCCGTCGATGATTTCGCAATTTAGAAACATCTACTCGTATCGAATTCGAGTCTATCTTATTCGCGGGTCGACACACGAGATGCTATACGCATCGAGCAATCGTCGATGACTTATAGTCTCGTCTCGATCAATCGCAAAGTTCACGATCAACCAGTCAGTTATTTCTCGTATTGTTACTTACAAAATTCTATAGCACGAGACACACTCTATTTTGCATTCTCACATCGCTTACGTTTCCTTACGTATCGATCTCGATACGCCGTATCCATTTCGATAACGTAAGGGTCAACTTTGAATCAGTTTCAACGTCAACTTAGTTCGCATCGCATACATCCAAGTTCGCAACAAACTTTTCCATACGCATCGACTCGTTCTCCGATTTTGCCGCATCCCGCTATACTTCGATCGCGTAACTGAGTTACCGATTATCCAACATCGAACCCTCAAGTCATACGATCTCGCCCTCTAAGTTTCGCGTGTTTTCAGTCGTACTCAAATGAGTTTTGCCGTAACGTAATCAACTATTTCTTAGGCACGATTACTCCCGTCAACCAACTCTTCACCGAAGTCGCATATCGTGCGATTCGATTACAATTTGCATCACCCCACATTTCTATCGAAATTGCAAATTGTGTGATTCGATTCGCCTAGCCGAACATTCCTATCGAGATCGTAAGTCGTGCGATTCGATTCGCCTCGCCCAATATTTTCATCGAGCTCGCAAGTCGTGCGGTTCGATTTTAACGTTTCGAATTTCCTATCCCGTCGATCCGATTGTTGTCTCAAGGCATAATCGTTTCGCTAGTTCCCGTCATTCGACTGACACATAAATTTTCAATCGACGTAATCGTTCAATGTTACAAGTCCCGTCTTACCGTTCTAACCGATCATCGAAGAACACTTGCATCAACATGTCGTCTTACAAATCCTCAATCGAGTCTCGGTGCTACCCCGTCCGTTGCGGACAAACCTTCCGCAATTCTCACAATACGTCGATGCAATTCATCGCACAAATGGTATTACATATACCACTCGGAATCGAGCCATTCATTGCATCGGTGGTATGCCATATACCACCCAGAATTCAAGTTACTTCCGTCGCAACGTACTCTTTACGAACTAACGATCTCTTCCGACTCACGATTTCCGCAGTGATCGTGCTTGATCACAACCGTAACTTTGATTAATTCAAATCCGATACAACTCAGCCAATGCATTCATTTGCCAACACAAGCTCGGCACGCAACCGAACCAATTTCGTTTCTCGATTTATAACTTTTGTTTTCTTCCGTTGCATCTCGTGCAAAGTTTTACTTTCGATACGCATTGCACCCCGTACAACAATTTCATTTTCGATACGCATTGCACCTTGTGCAATATTTTATTTCCGACATTTCAAAGTCAATGCTCAAATCTGTTCAACACATTCGATATTGACTTATCGCTTTTCCTCGCAACGCACATTCGAAATCGATATGTGAATCCGTTCGACACATTCAATATCAATTTTTTATTTTCTTTTCAACGCATCATTTACAATCAACGCGTGGCAATTGCTGCAGCAACATTCCACGACTATCATCGTATTGATGCAACCAACATTTCTCGTATCGTTCGTTGCAACCAACGAATATCTCGAACTACGATTTACGACGTGTTGCATCCCGCGGCAACAAATCTTTGAATTCATATCTCGCAACTTGTTGCACTTACAGCAACAAACATTTTCCAACTTTTCCACGAACACCATGTAATTTCCAAACAACACGCGACAAAATTACATGGTTTGTATTAGACTTATTGTATGGAACATCCAGTGCGGCATCGAGTAGAGTCAAGAGTGATTTCGATTGGTGGTGGGCAACTTTTAGAACTGAAATGAAGCAAGCGTCCAGAGGAAATTGAGCCTAGAGCTCTGATACCAATTTGTCATGCCCCGACCCGGAATCACCCGAATCATCGTCCTCGCAGGGGGCGTGATGCCGCACGAGCCTGGATTTGCGCTCGTGCAAGGCAAGATGACAAGTTCTCAAATGGTTATCTTTTAAGTTGATATTCACAACGAAAGGAAAACAGAGTATACGAAACAAATCTCTTTATTGATATTCGAAATCGGATTACAAAGGCTTTCGATAGCCCAAACAGAATTTGCCAGATTGGCTACAACACTCAGGTTCTCTCTTGCCCACAAAGGATTTCACCGTTCCATACATCATGCCTTCTATATCTCGGCCGCATCAATCCAGTTGCATAGTCCGAGCGTCAAGCGATCGCACGCTTCAATACGCTTTGGCATTCCAAGCCTCAACGCGTTCAAGCAACGCTTCGCCGCGAGCCTTCCATTCCCTGCACCCTGCATGAAGCTGGTGGGGGATCAGTACGTTCGTCCTCGCATGTACTGAAGCAAAGATCATCTTTGAAAACCGACATCTTTACTATTTACGTTGAATCATGCATCTTAGCTTATGATCTTGCTATGTTCTCCTTAGGGTCAATTTCATGGCATCTTTGAAAGCGTAAAGCATGTTAGCATAGTAGCATGTTATCGAATTGAATAGGCAAGCAAGCAATCCCGTATTTGATTCGTGGCGCGACTTACCAAGCCGACGCACTCGTCCTTGCACAGACGCAAGGTGAATACGCCTATCAGATTTCCCTGTCATGTTATAGTGCTCTCTATGCGGATCTACACACGCACGATATGAGTGTACCTTGCGCTTTTGACCCAGGATCCGTCCATACAGGATATACGTATACCTTGCACTTCCAACCCATCGCCCTTAACTATATGAAGGTCACTAGCTTGTCACAGCTAGAATGGACTTATACTCATCGAATCGAAAACATAAGACGATGGTAACTCTGTGCGGTTGCTAACCAACAATCAGAGGCCACCGAAATAATCGCGCGCAAGTGGCTTATCACATTCACTAGAAGGTCGCTACCCGTCTAAATGAAGTGCACCAACAATGCCGAAAACGAAATCCCTCCTAGGCTAAACGGTCCCAGCGCCCTGGCGCGCCACGTTCGAGGGATGCCCATGTACGGGCTTTTATATTCTTTAAGTCCATTTGACCATTTAACCATGCAACGAATCTTATATTTCATACAACCAAGCAAGTTTGCTTATCGCTATTTCAATTGGCACAACGCCCCAATGTCCTCAACGAACGCCCTAAGGCCATGAATATTTCGAAGGGCACCATGCCGTGTCGACAGTTATGCCATATCCGTGCCACAACTGTTCTTCTCGTCGCAACGACGCCATCTTTGATAAGTATTGTGCAGCTGCGCGCATTCGCCGTCTTTTGTGATCTCGTACACGTAGGCACGTTTCGACCGTATTTTAAATGTTCTATAACTTAGCATTCAATGTTCGGGGCTTGCGCGATATGGCGCTCGCCTATTGTCTTTCAATGTTCTAGCCGTTCTAACTCGTGCGCGAAGACACGGTATGGTTCGTGCACTAAGGCACTCTCCGAGTACAGTTATCCCATGTTATTGCGGCTTGCGCACTGAGGCGCTCGCCTTAGCGACATCCAATATTCCGTAGCGACTTGTGCATTTGATGCACGTTTCATTTCAATTGTACTAACTTAGTGTTCGACACACGTTATGATTTACTTCCGATCGGACCACGCCCGTGGCGTCGATAGGTTAACTTTTAGCATACAATGATACATTTGACTTATCGAATGAAGGAGTAAAAAGAAGTCAATCCTCCCACCTTGAATCGATTTGCCTTTGTCGTTTCGTCGAGCCGATGCGGCTCGATTTCATAACTTTGTTGCACGGCCACTCTCCTGACTTAGCCATTCGAGCACTTCGTGCTTATTGAGTTTGTACGTCCGATTTGCCTTAGCGTGCCAACGCTTCCGTCTGTCGCAATGCGTCGATTTGGTTCCGCAGACCCCTTACTAAATATTGCCGAAGATCGACCTCTAATATTTTCGTGTCAAAGTATAACCTGCACACGAAACCAACTAAAATCAATACTTTGCATCGATTCGGACTTGCGCCTTGGTCGATTCGATTTCTCAGAATCTTCGAGCCGATTCAAGGCACTCATCCTTTGGGGCAACCGGCGCTTCGCATCGATTCACTCGATGCATTCTTTCGGGACAAGGCAACTCTTCGCATCGACTTAGTTCGATGCGTTGCTCGGGACAACGTAACTCTCGTATCGATTCGCATCGATACTTAATCGGGTCAACGCAACTCTTCGAGTCAACGACTCAGCATAATGTACCGTGCGGAGCGGGGCATTACAAAACTAGCATGCAACCTCTATTAGCGGTTATTCCTATCGCACGGCTTGTACGTACTGGTGGCCAGCCAATCACGCACTTCCGTGTTCTACATGCGACACACAACTTCGTGGTACAACGTGTCAAGGCCAATGAATGCAACACACATGGTGGTCCCTTAAATCTAGGTTTAATTTGTAAGAAAATAATACACAGCAGGAAATATAAATGAACAGTAAGTTCTAACAGTTATGCCATGTATCACAGTTTTTGCATAAAGAAAATAAATAATGCATGAAATATGAGCTAAAAATAAGTAAACAGCAAATGGCAAGGTGTCTTGCCTGGTAGGACGCCTGGTGTGCTGCGAATATCACGGTGGCATGAACTGCAATTTTGGTGTAACAACTGTACAAGGGGACCTCGGATGGTGGTACGGATCGTGTCATTGGGTCCAGAAGGGTTAATTTAGTAAGAGTGGACATAAGATAGTCTTGAAATGGGCGAAAGAATAGGAACAATAGGACTTGGATATGGACAGGAGAAAATCAAAGAAAATAAATATTTATATATACGAGTTTTAGAAAATATTTATAATCCTAAAACTAGTTTTCATAAGTCAAAATATTTTTAGGTAAAATATGTTGTAAATCGTTTTTAGGCAGGAAATACTCTATGGTTGTAAAAATAATTTTTATAAACAGAAATATATTTGGTTAACAAATATTTAGATAAATATTGATATTATGAAACTATTTTATCATTTGAAACTATATTTTTACGGTTCAAAAATAATACTAGTAACTTATTGACTGTAAAATATTTTTAAAAGAAACTAAAAATTCTAGCAAGTGATTTAGGGCTACTAAAAATAATAATAATAATAATAATAATAATAATAATAATAATAATAATAATAATAATAATAATAATAATGATTATAGAAATAATAATAGAATTAATAATAATAATAACAACAGTAATGAAATAATAATAATATTAATAATGAAATATCAAAAGGATTCCTCTACACAGTAAACAACATTGCTAAGTAATCAAACAACAATAATAATAATAATAATAATAGTAATAAGTAAAACTAACAGCGGGTTTCCTCTCGTAAAATGAGTCCATTCTCTCGAAACCCTTCACATCAGAGTAAAGAGAGAGATGTATGATGTCGGATAAAAATAATAAGGGAATTGATAAAGGCACTTCACAATTTGATCGGGGCTAGCCCATTTGTAAGTTTGTGTTATTTACAAGTTTGCCATTGAAAAAATTTATTAGGACTAGCCCATTGGGGAGTATAAAAGTCAATTGTTTTATTTCTCTTCTCTTTCTCTTTTCCTCTCAAATTTTCTTCTGATCTCAAATTTTCTACTAAACCCTAGATTGAGAATCCTCTTCTCCCTACAAAAATCTTCCTGTTTTGTAACCGTAGAGTGGTTATCAACGAATATTCGTAGTAGTCGGTATGTTTTCGACTACTATATTGCAAAGTTTGTTAAATAATCGGTTGATTCCTAATTTTTTAATGTTCTTTCATAATGTAGAAAATATGGAAGAAATTGGGACATCAAATGTAGCAATCGATCATCCCGGTCCTTCCGAAGAAGACGACATTCTCTCCGAAGAACCCGTGGTTGGTCCCCGACGTTGTTAAATTTTTTCGTACCCTAGAATTGGACTGCCACATCACATGGCAGTCCACAAAGTACATAGGACTGCCAGAAAGTATGGCAGTCCAATTAAGTACGTATGAAGTTAAGGACTGCCTAACTTTCTGGCAGTCCATGAAGTACTTAGGACTGCCAGAAAGTATGGCAGTCGAGTTAAATACGTATGAACTTAAGGACTGCCTCACTTTCTGGCAGTCCTAAATAATTCAAGGACTGCCCATAAATCTGGCAGTCCTAAAGTTGATGATCGATTCAACTGGACTGCCACACAAGTTGGCAGTCCATGAAGTACTTTGGACTGCCAGAAAGTATGGCAGTCGAGTTAAATACGTATGAACTTAAGGACTGCCTCACTTTCTGGCAGTCCTCGATACGTCAAGGACTGCCCAGAAATATGGCAGTCCTAAAGTTGCTAGTAGATTCAACTGGACTGCCACATATTTTGGCAGTCCATGAAGTACTCAGGACTGCCAGATGTTGTGGCAGTCTAGTTTAACAGGCTGAATTGGATATTGTATTTGGTTTTGTCATTGATTTAGGTATTTAAATAATTGTAAATTTATTGTAGGGCACCCCATCGCCTATGTGCACAGATTTGAGCAGTAAATTCTCGACAGATGTTGTCTTTGAAACTTACGCCGAAGCATCAGAATGGTGCAGAGAAGTTGGAAGGCAAACCAACACAACCCTTGTAACTTCAAGGTCACTACGGTGTCGGCCGAAGCGTCAAACTGCAGAGATTGGCTGTGAAAGAGGTGGGACGTATAGGGTGCATCGTAAAAAAAGTGAACTTCTCCCAATAATAGATGGGAAGAAAGAGGCAGGCTCAAGGAAATATGGTTGTCCATTCAAGCTAGTGTTGGGGTGCAAGACTGGCGAGAAGTGGACAGTTGTGGTACGTAATGGGATCCACAATCATACTATTCCGGAGACGCTAACTGGTCATGCCTACGTCGAAAGATTGAAAGATGATGAGAAAAAGTTAGTTACAGAAATGTCAGCTTCCGGAGTTGCTCCAAAAGAAATTTATTCTGTGCTGCTTCAGAAGAATGAGAGGAACAAGTCCACTATGAGGATAATTTACAATGCACTAGCGAGGTCTAGAACGAGGAGTCTAAAAGGAAGAATGGCGATGCAACAAGTGATGAAATTGCTCACCGAAAATTATTATGTGGAATACCATAGAAGACTGCCGGTGAGCAATGAAGTCGTTTCTCTGTTTTGGTCTCATCCGGATTGTACACAGTTGGCACGGTCCTTCGCCGATGTTTTGGTTCTTGATTGCACCTACAAGACTAATAAATTCAAGATGCCTCTTCTTCACATTGTTGGGTTCACTTCAACCCGAAGGACATTTTCAGTTGCCTTTTGTTTTATGAGGACCGAAACATTAGAGGACTATACATGGGCTTTGGAAAAGCTAAAGACACTTTACAGTGGACATAAAGAACCGTCTGTTTTTGTGACCGATCGGGAATATACATTGATGAATGCTATTGATACCGTATTTCCTCATGCTCGTAGATTACTATGTACTTGGCATATAAACAAAAATATTCAAGCACAATGCAAACTGAAGTTCGAGAAAGTAGACGGCAAACTCGACATGGACCGCTTCCAAGATTTCTACAACGGTTGGACTCTTGTGTGGCGAGCAAGTAGTGAGGAAACATTTGACGCAGCATGGTACATGTTCAAAGAGCAATGGGAGCAGAGCAACCCGGCGTGTATATCTTACATCAAAGACACCTGGCTTGATGAACATAAAAAAAATTTGTCTTGGCATGGACGAATATGGTAAAACACTACGGCACGACCACTACCAACCGTGCCGAAGGCTCACATGCAAGACTAAAAAAATATCTGCGCTCATCGTCCGGTGGTTTCGTCTCCGTTTGGCAATCAATCAATCGAATGACCAATTCGGTCGTGAACGAGATAAAGGCTTCATTTGAGATGAGCCTGAACATTGTAAAACACCAACACAAGAATGAACATCTCTTGTCTGATTTAATCCACGTGGCGTCCTACTACTCATTGACATTACTACTTGATGAGATTGGTCGTGCGAATTCTGTCGGTTTAGATGTCGAAGTATGTGGCTGTACACATCGATATTCTCTCGGGCTCCCTTGTGCACACGAGATCAACGAATATCGACGTCAAGGTCGACCTATTCCAGTAGTGGTCGTTGACCAGCGTTGGAGACAGCTGTCGATCATGCCTACGGCGGACAGTCCAGATGATTTCTTTTCCATGCCACAGTTGAAACTTCTTCATGCCAGATGGTGTACAGCACTAGAACCTGAGAGGAAGTCCATTGAGCTTGGGATCCAAGAACTTGCCAACCCGGCAAGTACTCGTCTACAGGAGCCATCTTCTATCATTGCTCCGAAAGGTAGACCGCCAAAAAGACTTACAAGAACGCAAAAGAAGAAGCTCGAGTCTACTAAGCGAGAAGCCTCTCTCTTTGAGCACGTTGAAAGAAGCGTGCAAATTCTAGCCGTTCTAAAGAGGAAGGAGAAGCTCCATACTCGTAGAAAGAAACAGAATACGAGTGCTGCAAACACACTCGATGCGTACATTGGTGCTTTTGTGCCCGGCATGCGGGAATATATTTGGTCTATTGATGATGTGCCCAAAGACGGACATTGTGGATATCATGTGTTTGCGCGGCATCTAGGCTACCCCGCTAAAGACGGATGGAGACAAGTTAGAGCTGAGCTATATTTTGAGCTGGAGTCTCCTCTTTCATTCTATAGCAAAATACTTGGGCAAGAAGATGTCGGCGAACTGTTGACAAGCATTCCATGCGACACCCAGACTACTGGACCAGAGCATTACCTGGACATACCTTCTGGTGCATATCTGTTTGCTAACAATTACAAGATCCCAATTATCGTTTTTTCCAAGCACAACAACAACACGTTTTTTCCAATGTGCGCTCCTCCGAAGGACTACAGTATATCCACTCTAAATACAATTGGACTCGTCGGAGATCACTTCGTTATCCCGCGGTTGATTGGGCACTCTCCTATTCCTCCCCCTGCGTCACTTTGGTGGAAACATGCACCGGAAGAAGCGCTCGCTTGGGTAATACCCTTCGAAGATGCAATAAATGTTTACAAGAAAATCACGAACTTCGTGGAACCTATACCGCGGCCGGAGGGCCACTATGATGTATTAATTGACTGATGTACAGTTGACGAAGCGTAACTTTTTGCATAGACTCATGTATAGTTGACAAAGCGTAACATTTTGCATAGACAGCTGTATAGTTAACATTTTGTATCTTACTGCGTATCTATGAGTATTTTGTATCTTACTGATTAGCAGCGTTGCATTTTGTATCTTACTGACGAAGCGTCGCGTCTTGTGGAATTGCTGATTAGCGTATCTATGAGTGTTCTTTCAGCTATCTTACTGTATCTTGTATTTTGTATGTGGACTGCCCAGTTCCTGGGCAGTCCATACTAACAGCAAGTCCTGATAAGGACTGCCCAGTTTTCTGGCAGTCCACATACATATGTGGACTGCCAGAAAACTGGACAGTCCTTACCAGGACTTGCTGTTTGTATGTGGACTGCCCAGTTCCTGGGCAGTCCATGCTAACAGCAAGTCCTGATAAGGACTGTCCAGAGTCCTGGCAGTCCACATATGTATGTGGACTGCCAGAAAACTGGGCAGTCCTTACCAGGACTTGCTGTTTGTATGTGGACTGCCCAGTTCCTGGGCAGTCCATACTAACAGCAAGTCCTGATAAGGATTGCCCAGTTTACTGGCAGTCCACATACATATGTGGACTGCCAGAACTCTGGGCAGTCCTTATCAGGACTTGCTGTTAGTATGGACTGCCCAGGAACTGGGCAGTCCACATACAAACTGCAAGGTAACATTCACATAATACGCAAGATAACATTCACATAATACGCAACATAACATTCACATAATACGCAACATAACATTCACATAATACGCAACATAACATTCACATAATACACAGACTTGCAAGGTAACATTCACAGAATACGCAAGTTCTAAGAGTCACAGCAAGTTCTAAGAGTCACATAATACGCAAGTTCAACCATTTACAAAAGTTTTGCAAGTCACCCAACTACCAAATACATTCAGCCTTATACAAACTACATAGTCATTCAGTATCATGACGCATCTTCGTACGTCGCTCATCGATAAAAGGGTAATCAGCTGCGATGTTCTGCATCTGGGTACCAACATCTTCATAATTCTCCCCCTTGCACTGGATTAGACTTTTCCCCAATTTCTTCACTTTCGAAGCCTGCATGAATACATATCATAATTTTAGGAACCAACAAATTACCACAACATGGGTTAATTAAACAAACTATACTAACCATCTTCTGCAATGCATCATATAGTGCTGACTTGGAAGGTATGGGTGCTGCTACCGGCACTTTCGCAGTTCTCTTATCAGGATTCAACATCATACCATGTCCAGCATTCCCATAGTATTCCATATAGTCCTCACTGCAATCCCACATCTCCACCGTCGGAGTTCGTATGGTTTCACCGAGAAGATGTTCTTGCCAGTCAGCGAAAAAGTACGACCCCCAGGGGTAGTACGGCGGGACGTAGGTCGAAGTCGCCCTCGGAATAGTCCATCGACATTTGACGACCATCAACTCTAAGCCCTAAAATGTGGTGGACATCATCGAGGGTGATTGTCAACTCTCCGTCTGCGAGATGGAAGCTGTTAGTTTCTGGTTTATTACCCTCTTTCAACTCATCAAATCCCCACGTACTACACATCTTCGCATGGTTTATTACCCTCAAAAGGCGCGAGCTTTTCTGCATAAAAACAAAAACAAAGATCCAATATTACATACATCTATTATTCCGAATAGTTAATCTATATAATAGGTAAGTAACTTACCGGATCCTTCCATATTTCATAACAAATGTGGTTCTCGATTGACTTCAAAATTGAGCAACCAACTGGGCCCGCATCTTTCTCTTCCTCTTCCTCGGGTACTTGAGAAGGACCCGATCCGGCGTCATCTGTCATTCGGGCAATGGGTACATCATCATCGTCGGAGGAATCATCACGATGAGTCGCCGCCGCTTTCGTCAAACGCTTTGCAACACGTTTCATTCCACGTGTTCTTGTTTTTGAGGCTGGTTCGGGTTCTCTGATTGATAGCCCTTTCTCGACATTTCTACCAGCTTCACGCGCCTTGCGATCCGACGCGGTCGGACGTTTTCTTTCGGGCCTGGCCTCAACATCCTTCTCCTTTGTCTTCTTTTCATGACTATTATTGAATATTAATTACATATTAAAATGTAAGGGATGCCCACAAATGTGGCTGTTCCACTAGTGCAAACATTGGGCTGCCCAATATTCTACTAGTCCTCAGTGTATAATGGACGGCCAATTTGAATTTCAATGGGCAGTCCTTATCAGGACATGTGTAACTTGAGACTGCCCACATTTCTGGCAGTCCAAGATGCAGTTAGGACTGCAAGAAAAGAGGGCAGTCCTAACTCACATCATGTGTAACAAAGGACTGCCCACTTTTCTGGCAGTCCTAACTTTATGTTGGACTGCCAGAAATTTGAACAGTCCAACATAGAGTCAGGACTGCCATAAAGGTGGGCAGTCCATTGTTCCACAAGTTATGCCAAATGGACTGTCCAGTTTTCTGGCAGTCCAACATACGATCAGGACTGCCAGAAGATTGGGCAGTCCTTCACTACACATGTTATGTCAATGGACTGCTCATTCTTCTGGCAGTCCAACATACAGTCGGGACTGCCAGAAGACTGGACAGTCCTAGCCGACGCAAAAGTTTGTCGAACACGTTTGCTACGGTCCGATACAATGGAAATAACGAATGTAATTTATCCTTCAACTGTCTCAGATCATTTCTACGGTTATTGAAAGAAATGGAGGAAGATTTTGCACCTTGTTTGCGAGGAAGGTTTCGGGGCCATCGTTCTCCTTGGAAGAGAGAAGAGGACGTGGGGAAGAAGACGAAGATGATGAAGCTGCTCGCCGAGTGGTGGAGAATGGAGTCAGTGTTAGGTCTTAGGAGGAAGAAGAAGAGGGAAGTTAGGGTTCGTGAGGAAGAAGAAGAGGGAAGTTTGTGTTCGGGGGGGGGAGGGCGGGATTACTTGGGACAGCCCTGTGATCAAATTAATGGGCTGTCCTGAGTAAAGCCCAAAAAAATTTGGGCTAGCCCCGATCAAATTGTGAAGTGCCTTTATCAATTCCCAATAATAAAGGAGTTGGTGAGCAGAGGAAAAAAACAAAAAAAGAAGAGGAAGAGTGAGCTGAGAGTTCGAGGGAGAGAGAGGATGGAGGGAGAGAGTGGATGGAAGTGGCTCAGGGGGAAGAGAAGCGGGCTCGCCAAGGTGTGGACCGGAGCGGACGCGCTGACGAGCGTGATCGGTGTCGCCGGCGCTCAGTGGCTCGAGCGATGGCCGCGGCCAACGCGGCTGAGGATGGGAGTGGGTTTGAGGGGGTTTGGTGGTTCTCAGGCGAGCTGAGGCGGCCGGGTTAGGTCGGCGGTCGGCGCCGGGAGGAGATGGGGCTCGGCGGCGCGCTGGGTACTCGCGCGCGCGGCCGACGGCGATCTGAGGGCGGAGAACGGGTAAGGGGGTTTCGAGCAGAGATCGGGCGGCGTGAGAGTCGGAGGAGGCGGCGCGCTCCAGGCGGCGCGGCAGCCAGAGGGCGGTGGAAAAGACGAGCTGATGCGCGGGTGGCTGAGGAACTCGGAGAGGGGGTTATCAGCGGGGACTCGTCGGCGGGCGTTAGGCGGTGACGGCGGCAGACCGGGCGCGAGATCTCAGCGCTGGCCGCGGAGGAAAAGGGGAACGGCGGAGGAGGCTTGGGTCGGCGCTCGCTCGGCGGAGGGGTGCGGCACTCGCGAAGGGTTTTCCGAGGCGGCGTCGGCGGAGGAAGATCGGGGTCAGGAGGAAGTGGAGATCCGGCTGATGGCTCGGAGATCCGGCGGAGGGAGCGGGCCGGTCGGCGGTCGACCGGTCTACCGCGACACGGACGGCGGTCCGGCGCTCCGGTGGTCTTGGCGCGGGGCGGACGGCTCGGCGCGCGGAGGTAAGTCGGTTTTGGGTTTCCCTATTCCTCTTCTTTGTGAGTGTCGGTGGTGGGCTTAAGGGGATGGTGATGATAAGGTTTTGTCGAGGAGGATGAGGGTGTGTAGCTTGTCGATCGGGGTGGCACCGACAGAGTGGCCGGGGAAGAAGGTCGGGGCTCGACGTGTTGGCAGCCGCGGGTGGCGGGGCTGCAGAGGTGGTTGTGGTGGCGTGGTGGCAGGACGTGGCTAGTTTTGTCGGGGTCGGGGGTTTATCGACGACGGTGGTGGGTCGGTCGAAGGTGCTGCCGAAATTGGCGGGGTGCTGGTTTGGCGGCGGGTTGCTGGCATGGGGGAAGGCTGCGGTGGAGACGACGGGTCGGGTCATGGCTACGGTGTCCTTGGTAGGAATAGATTTAGAATTTAGGACTAGGGTTGGATGAGTCGTGTCGGGTGTGTCCGACACGACGGGGACGGAGGTTCGGATATGTCGGACCCGGGGTAGAGAAATGTATTTGTACAATGAACACATAGTGGATGGGACACGGACACGGTCATGGACACGATGCACTCACTTTGAGGATGGTGGAAATTTGTGGAAGAATAATGAAAAGTTGGAGGAGTACCTGCCTATTTATAGGATGTGGGAATTCCCAATAAGATAAGGATTAGGATTGGTTTAAAACCCAAGTAGATAATTTATCATTTAATTTAAGATTATTTAAAACCAAATCTAAATATAAATCCAATTCCAAATGCAAATTAAATTTGAATCTAATTAATTTATTTGTTTAAAATCAATGGAAAAATTCAAATTTCAAATATTTAACCATATAAATAAATCCATAGGTTCAAATTAAGATTTTAAATCGCCACAAAAATTTCGAAATATATTTTCCAAAATACTAATAATAATAATTTCGAAAATAATAAATCTTTTTGAATAATAAAATATTAATATTAAAATTTTTGAAAATTACACTAATAAAATATTTATGCAATACATGTACGCATTAAAAATATTATTTATAATTAATAACTGTATAAACGAAAGCCTTTGTGTAAATTAAATAAATAAAATAATGAACTTGAAAATTTTGGTACGATAGCTAAATAATTATTATGTATAATATTTTGAAACCATAAAAATAGAAGAAAAGTATTTTTCAAAAATATGTACGCTCGCACATAATCGCACTCGTCGAGCAAATTCGAATAAAATTTCGTGCGCGACGTATAATACGACTATATGACGTACATTACAAAAATTTAAATCAGTACCAAATTTAATAAAAAAAAAAGTAGAAAATTTAGGGGTTTTACACCTTGTGCGATCGCAAATTAGGTTCGCACGACATCACGTTCGGGGGACGACTATCGATTCGACGGAATCGGGGCATGACAGGTGGCATGAGACACAAGACAATGTGAGTCTTAGGTGGCAAGTTTATACTCACAAAAGCCATTGAGATAGAAAAGTCTCCTCCAATGCAAAAGTATTGAGGAGACAATAAAAGTACTTTTTCCAACTTCCAAGACAACTCCTCCACTTCTTCATTTTTTTTAAATAAATATTTCTATTTATAATTGATAATGTGTAGACAAAGTAATTGTGAAGTGCATTGTCTAGATCTAGACAACCAACTTCACATTGTCCTTGCCATGTCAACTTGATGATCTATTCTACAATTGTATTGGAGAATAATTTTTGAAATGAAAGCTTGTCATTCCTATGTGGCAACCATTTTTTTCTATAACTCACAATAGGGTTGGAGATGCTCTTAGCTAGTGCATGTGTAAACCCTTATTTTGAGAGTATTCCTTTTATGTTTATAGACTCCATGATTATAAATCTTCTAGTATGCATGTAGCTTTTGTGACCATGTATGCAGGGTCGGCTCATCCTTTAAGCAAAAGAAGCAGTTGCCTAGGGTCCCACTTTTTTAGGGCCCCCATAAATATAGATACATATGTAATTAAGCATCCGGTTGAAAAAAGGAAACAACCGTTGCCTATTTTTTTTTAAATTTAAAACATAATTAATTCTATCAAAATTTGGGGAAAAAAATAATAACCGTTATGAACGCCTCTTCATCTCCTCCGTCCAATAGAGATTTGTTGTCATCAGCTTCTCTCAGACTTTCTCTTTATTATATATATATATATATATATATATATATATATATATATATATATATATATATATATATATATATATATATGCCAATGACCACTAGCCCAAGTGGTTAGTGTGGAGGCATATATATATATATGCCAATAACTACTTGGGCTAGTGGTCATTGGCATATATATATGCCAATATATTTTTTTCATTGGCATATATATATATATATATATATATATATATATATATATATATATATATATATATATATATATATATATCATAATCTCTCTCTCTCCCCGTTCAACATCATACACCTGATGCAACTTGCATGTGCAAGGACGAAAGATTTGTATTTTTTTTCTTCTTCTGTGAATCTGTGATTGTGAGTATCAGGATTCAGGTAGGACCAAAATTATCATGCATTTTTTTATCATTTGATTCATTTCAGTGATTTCATTAAAGTTCTTAAAAAATTATTTAAATTTATCATGTATGATACAAGAAGCCACACAAGTCATAGCAGCATTTTTCATTTTTGATGAGTACAAATAAGTTATGAGTACTAATTTAATAATTTTGTATGTGTTTGAATCTTTGCATTTTTTTTTTGCTGCTACCCTGTGTAACGTTCATAACGATACATTGTCGGTCCCAAGCCCAGAGAAGGATGCTGGTTTACATATAAATTAATATGATAAAATTATATGATTTAATCATGTTTAATTTTTTTTTTATAAAAAGGTCCCTTCTTTGGACTTTTGTCTAGGACCTTCAAATGGCTTGAGATGGCCGTGCATGTATGTTGGATACTCTAGTAGCTAGTATCTTATTTTGTACTAGCTTCATGATCATGTTATGTTATAGCATTGAGGGACGCTTAATGATTTTCCATATATTGTGAACTCTTGTGTATTCTTCTTGCATGTAGATTGAGATATAAGATTGCTTGAAGGACATATGATTGACTTGCATGCTAGATATAACCCCCTTGTCTGCTTTTTATGGTCGTGACGATACTGTCGCTGTGTCGATGTACTTCGTAATGTGAAGTTGGTATTTCGGTACTGAGACATGATATGTCCTCCTTTGCATGCCCCAAGTAATTTCGTTAGTTGCAACAACACAATAATAAGAATAGGGAATTGATAAAGGCACTTCATTTTTTGATCGGGGCTAGTCCGGATTGGGGCTAGCCCAAATTTTTTTGGGCTTTACTCAGGACAGCCCATTAATTTGATCACAGGGCTGTCCCAAGTAATCCCGCCCTCCCCCCCCCCCCGAACACAAACTTCTCTCTTCTTCTTCCTCACGAACCCTAACTTCTTCTTCCTCAAGAACCCTAACTTCCCTCTTCTTCTTCCTCCTAAGACCTAACACTGACTCCATTCTCCACCACTCGGCGAGCAGCTTCATCATCTTCGTCTTCTTCCCCACGTCCTCTTCTCTCTTCCAAGGAGAACGATGGCCCTGAAACCTTCCTCGCAAACAAGGTGCGAAATCTTCCTCCATTTCTTTCAATAACCGTAGAAATTATCTGAGACAGTTGAAGGATAAATTACATTCGTTATTTCCATTGCATCGGACCGTAGCAAACGTGTTCGGCAAAATTTTGCGTCGGCTAGGACTGCCCAGTCTTCTGGCAGTCCCGACTGTATGTTGGACTGCCAGAAGAATGAGCAGTCCATTGACATAACATGTGTAGTGAAGGACTGCCCAATCTTCTGGCAGTCCTGATCGTATGTTGGACTGCCAGAAAACTGGACAGTCCATTTGGCATAACTTGTGGAACAATGGACTGCCCACCTTTATGGCAGTCCTGACTCTATGTTGGACTGCTCAAATTTCTGGCAGTCCAACATAAAGTTAGGACTGCCAGAAAAGTGGGCAGTCCTTTGTTACACATGATGTGAGTTAGGACTGCCCTCTTTTCTGGCAGTCCTAACTGCATCTTGGACTGCCAGAAATGTGGGCAGTCTCAAGTTACACATGTCCTAAGACAGGACTGCTCATTGAAATTCAAATTGGCCGTCCATTATACACTGAGGACTAGTAGAATATTGGGCAGCCCAATGTTTGCACTAGTGGAACAGCCACATTTGTGGGCATCCCTTACATTTTAATATGTAATTAATATTCAATAATAGTCATGAAAAGAAGACAAAGGAGAAGGATGTTGAGGCCAGGCCCAAAAGAAAACGTCCGACCGCGTCGGATCGCAAGGCGCGTGAAGCTGGTAGAAATGTCGAGAAAGGGCTATCAATCAGAGAACCCGAACCAGCCTCAGAAACAAGAACACGTGGAATGAAACGTGTTGCAAAGCGTTTGACGAAAGCGGCGGCGACTCATCGTGATGATTCCTCCGACGATGATGATGTACCCATTGCCCGAATGACAGATGACGCCGGATCGGGTCCTTCTCAAGTACCCGAGGAAGAGGAAGAGGAAGATACGGGCCCAGTTGGTTGCTCAATTTTGAAGTCAATCGAGAACCACATTTGTTATGAAATATGGAAGGATCCGGTAAGTTACTTACCTATTATATAGATTAACTATTCGGAATAATAGATGTATGTAATATTGGATCTTTGTTTTTGTTTTTATGCAAAAAAGCTCGCGCCTTTTGAGGGTAATAAACCATGCGAAGATGTGTAGTACGTGGGGATTTGATGAGTTGAAAGAGAGTGTGAAGGAAAAAATCACCCCCACCGGATTGCAGTATTTGGCAAAATACTCATATCAGATATTGGACCACGCAATGATTTCTGTTTTTGTGGAGCGCTGGCATCCAGAAACTAACAGCTTCCATCTCGCAGACGGAGAGTTGACAATCACCCTCGATGATGTCCACCACATTTTAGGGCTTAGAGTTGATGGTCGTCAAATGTCGATGGACTATTCCGAGGGCGACTTCGAACTGTATGATGAGATGGTAGATTTGGTTGCCAATTGTCTTGGTGTCGAGTCCAAGACCCTTATCACAATCCCGGAATTTAAGAAGTCTTATGGAGTTCCTTTAAGTTTTTTGAGGAATACTTTCAATGATGACTCCGACGACGATGACGACAACAATGGTAATGACGACCTCGTGGCCCGTGGATACATGCAGTTCATCCTAGGAGCCGTCGGTATTACAGACAAGTCCGGAACAGCGATACATGCAAAATATCTAAATAATTTTACGGACTTGAACGCTGTGGCTGAAATATCGTTCGAAAGTGGTATACTAGCACACCTCTACCGTGAACTAGGTGCTGCATCTCGAGTCGAGTCAAAGACGATAGCTGGTTGTCAAACACTGCTCCATGTAAGCAAACCCTAGCATACTGTGTCTATACAATTGTATAAAATTATGTCGATAACGATAAATTGTTATATTTTACATTTTCAGGCGTGGATATATGAGCATTTTCCGACGCTCAATAGGGCTACTCTTAATCGAAATTATGACGAGCAGATGCCCAGGATGTGTAGGTGGAGGCCGGCTAAGATAGATACCAGACATCCACATACGTTGGCTACCCTACGTGTTGCTCTAGAAGATCTGACTGCAAAGGAGGTGAAACAATAGTAACTTGAACTAGCATTTACTTACCACTCTAGTATTCCACATTAATTAGTAACTCCTTAAGTAATGAATGCATGTTGTAGATTATTTGGCATCCATATAAGGATCTGCGAAATAGCACTCGTCCTGTGCAACCAGTTGCACTATTTAGAGGTCCGCTGTTTTGTCATGAAATTGAGGAGCCTCACATCCCAGATAGAGTTCTTCGTCAGTTTGGATACGTACAGACTATCCCGAGTACGTTGAAATTGAGGACCGCCGGCCAAGGGAAGAAACCGTCGACCTACGTCCCACCGTACTACCCCTGGGGGTCGTACTTTTTCGCTGACTGGCAACAACATCTTCTCGGTGAAACCATACGAACTCCGGCGGTGGAGATGTGGGATTGCAGTGAGGACTATATGGAATACTATGGGAATGCTGGACATGGTATGATGTTGAATCCTGATAAGAGAACTGCGAAAGTGCCGGTAGCAGCACCCATACCTTCCAAGTCAGCACTATATGATGCATTGCAGAAGATGGTGTCACGACCCGCTCCCGAATAATCGGACACGAGTCGGACACGCCCAGCCTTCGTCGTTAGACACGACGAAGTAAGCTGTACCAAGCTAGGGAAAACTAACCAGATAAACATGAAAGTATAGAATCACAGCATCTAAAAACGTATCCCAGAATAATCACCATAATCCACAAATCCAGATATCATAATGTACCAGATCAACAAGAATGAAAAGTGCTATGAACTCTAAAGTCAATATCTCAAAGTAAAGCTAAGTAATCTAAACCTGAAACCTCAAGCTAAGCCTCATCCTGCTCAGCTACATCCTGGGCTCTGGCCCATAGAGTAGATCAATGTCCTGCAAGAATACCTGCAACATATCCTATTCAGGAGCGGAGCAAAGTACAGTTCTAGGTAATGGAACATGATATGAACAGGGTACAGGAGTACAGGAAATGAAATACAGGAATGAACATGAAAATACAGGAACGTAGTACATGGAATAAGTACAGGAACTATAGTACATGAATGTAAAGTACAGGAACATGTAAAGTACAGGAATGAAACTATAATCCTGAAGTACCAGACATAAAAAGTGCACAATATCGAAATACATCTAGTCCATGTGACCGGCTGGGGTGAGTACAGGAGCATGCACAGGAGTACATGAATATGGTACGACTTAGGACCCGCGTGCACAGTGCGAGACCTAAGCTAGGTACAGGAATATATAGTAACCAGAATTGGTCACATGGCTAGTGTATTTCCCCACCCGACACTAATAAGTACAAGAGCAAGGGTACATGAATACAGGAGTACAGGAATATCGTGCCATGACGTGTCACAAGAAAGGGTACAAGAATGTAGATGCACAAAACCGTAGAAAAGTACTTGCCTTGCTCCAAGAAAGTATGGGTGAACAATGGAGCTGGATATCCTTCTGGTTTAATAAGTACAAGTTGATTAACATCAAAACATAGCTATTTAGCTAAAATTCACTTTCATAATCTAGGTATCTAAAATGAAACTAATCTATTCTGAAACATGACATTTCTAAGCATAACATAAGTCTAGCCTAAGCCATAATCCAAATGGAAGATTCATAAATATATATACTACACCAGGTATTTGTGGCCATCAAGGTTATTCTACCTAACCTTGCTATAAAGATTTGAAAGATACATAGGACCTAAAGTTCCATATTAGTCTCTAATCTACAGGACAACCAGATTGCTCTTAACACTTCAGTTTAATATCATGATAAAATTCAGCAATTCAAGATACCCAGATTGGAATTTAATCACAACATCTGAGAAGGGTGGAGGATGTTATGACAATCTCATGTGTCAACTCAAGTTGGAACCCAAGTTTAGAGCTACTGTAAGAGTGTAAAAATACCAGGTTTGTGGGACTGACACTTAAACAGAGTCTACACTTGCTGCCACAGGAAATCAGTTATTCCAAACTGCAGATGCATCTCAATAACCTACACAAGCACAGCCTATCTTGGCTGACAGGAGGTTACCAACATTTATCAAATCAAAACCCCCATCTAGAATCTAACCTATTTAACTTACTCAGCATCGATTGAGAAATGCTCCAACACTTATTAATTTCCAAAACAGAGATCTATATTACTGTCCCAGAGAACTATAAGTTAAAACAATCATCTCAGGTTTCAGACTGATACATTCAGTCTTCACTGGGACAATAATATAGCTCTGTGTTGAATCAGAGCACACATTCAATCTTGTTCAGATGATACGATATCCCTATATAACTGATGCAATAAATTCTAACACCAAATCAAATCAGTCCTTAAAATCAGTTAAGTCCTGAGACCATTGCAATTCCAACCTAACATCAATCATTTAGGAAATCACTCGAATGTATCAACAGTGGCCTAACACTTGCTATACCATCTCAATTTCTGCACAGGGCATCTAAAGCTCTGATCCTAAATAGCCCTTAATGGTTCACTGATACTAAGCTATTACTTGGCACAGAAAACCCAGGTTCAAAGACCAATTCTTAATTAAGTTATATGCTGCACAGGACATCTAATGAGGATATGGAAAGGTTCAGTCCAGTCCTTCAATATTAACCAATTCAATGTTGTTCAGCTCACAACATTCAAGAGTTAACCCAAGCTATCCAAGGACTGTCCCAAATCGAACAGTCCCAAAAGTGTGATTGATACATTAAACCACAATAGTTGATACTGTTAAAAACAACACAAATCTGGATGCAAGTCAGTCCTGACATCAATCACTACATTGGTCATTCGACTTGGTTTTCTGATACAATAATTAAGCCAAACACAGTGTTGAATAGGGACTGATACTAATCAGTCCCAATTGGCTTCTATCCACACCATTTCTTCAACAATCAACAGTTATCCTTCCTCCCTAAACACGATTGATACATTAGCCTCCTAATATCAAAGCATGGCTTATTATTTAGGCAAAGCATCTAATAGTATCAGAAAAATTTTAGTTCAAGGAAAATAGATCATAGATTAACATTAAAGTTCAACTCCAAACTCAGGTCACCCACCCTCCTAATCAGGACTGACACAAATTCTCCCAGGTTAATAATATCAGTAATTTGGCAGAATATAAACATTCAATCAAAACATTAGCTAATATCACCAATACTTGAAAATCCTTCCTGATGCTACCAACCATTACTTGAAAACACAACAACTGAACCAGCCACAGTCCACACAGGAAGAACTACCAAATGTGCATGAATGGATTAGAATTTACCTGAGCAGGGTTCTTGTGTCGTGTCGAGTCTTCTCTCTACGTTCAGTCACATGATCGATCCTTCCAAATCGAACTTCAAAACAAGAAATCGGACAAGGAAAAATTAGCTTGCAAACAAGGAAAAATACCAGGTTGAATGAAGAGCCTAAACACTCTGATGCCTAATCGTTGATTCTACTGATTTGAATTTAGATGATCAATGTGGAAACCAATTTCGATCCATACTATGATATGAAGCTTGCAAAATTGAATCAACAATCACTGAATCAATTTAATCTAGATAATGGATCTCACCTCAAACGACAATAAATTCCAGATTGAAGAGATTGTGCTCAGGAACTCAACGAACATTCATAGATCTAAAATTTTTAGATCGACCAGTGCATTCAGAAGAAAGGGGATCAACTGATCAAAGCCTTAAATCAAAGTAGATAGAGTAAATTACCAAGGTGGCTGGATCGATTGAGGATGAAGCTCCTGATCCCCAAATTCCCACGGCTGCCAAAATTGAGATCTGATCTCGAAGAAAATGGGAATGAAATTTTGAGAGAGAGAGAAGAGCAAGGATTTGAGGACCACTCGTCGATCTTTTATAGATCGATGGTTGCGTGAAGAAGAGACAACACTGGCGGGAAATCCTCTTCTTCATGACAGGCTGGTTGTCCAACCGAATGAAATTTGAATTTAGAGAAAATCAGTGAAGGAAATAAAAGCTTTTGAAAGAAACATAAGGTTTCTTTGATTGAGTACACTTAGACTCCTTACCAAGCCCCTGGAATGGGCCTAAAAGAATTAGGTTACCAAAAGAAATTGGCTTAATAGGAATGAGTTTAAGTTGGAAAGCCCATCAAAGTGAAATTTTATTTAGCCCCACATATATTTAAGGTATTTAACAATTTTTCAATTTGTTAAATCCAGATAAAGTAAGGCTAAAAAAAAAATTTAATTTCAGGAAGGTGGAGTTACAAATCTCTCCCCCTTGAAAAATTTCGTCCTCGAAATTCGAAGACCCACAAAATAAATCTCAATTTACAAAAAGTTCAAACGCAAATCATTTATTGAAAATAGAATTTTCGAACAGAAGAATACAATCAAGCAAACAAGCTAGGATAGCGCTCTCGCATCTCGTCTTCGCGCTCCCATGTGGACTCTCCCAGAGAGTGGTGCCTCCACATGACGCGGACAAGTGGAATAGTCTGGTTCTGCAGTTGCTTCTCCCTCCGATCAAGGTTTTCCACTGGCTGCTCCTCGCAAGTCAATCTCGGACCCACCTCTAGCTCCAAATAGTCCACCACATGACTCGGATCTGGAATATAGCGTCGAAGCTGGGACATGTGAAAAATGTCGTGTACTCCCTCCAAGCTAGCTGGAAGCGCTAGTCAATATGCCACCTCGCCAATACGCGCCGTCACATCGAAAGGTCCGATGAATCTCGGACTGAGCTTCCTGCCTCTGCCAAAACGAATGGTGCCTCTGGTCGGCGAGATTCTTCAGGAACACTCTGCTTCTAACTACGAACTCTGGTGACCATCTGCTGTTGTCCGCCTAGTGCTTCTGTCGATCCATGACGCTCTGAGCCTTGAGTCCAAGTATACACAAGAAGTTTGGGATATCATGCTTTGACAAAGATCGATGATCAAATAGTCACGAAGTGGAAGGAATTTCAATTACAACTTAGAGGAGCAAAATCATGAAGACACAACTATTAAGTACGATAAAAAATTGATAGTTTAACACAAGTGGGCTAGAACAAGATAGGAAAATCATGGTCAGACAGTCATGACTTTAGATCGGAGTTTAGCCAGTCACAAACGAAGTCTGGAATCAAAATCTGGTAATATACAATTTTGAGGAAATCAATGATCTAACGATACAATACTAGAAGAAAATTTAGCAAGGGCTGATTGAGGAGACGTACGCAATACTCAGGAGATACAGTATCAAATCAGGATGAACGTGCAAGGATTTGTGATTCTCGAAAACCAATATATGAAAAGGAAATATAGTCTCCAGAATATCCAAGAACATGTTGGTATCTGAAATCACTTTGCTTAGAATCCCTACCCCGCCAGTATGTATCTGACTGCAGTGGACTTTCGGCTCCGTGACTCAAATAACAATATGTCTCCGAATACTCTATCAACCTTATCCATTTTCCAACAATCATTAACGAAACAACCCAAGAGATCAAGATATGAAGAATATGACAAGTCTCGACAATACTCGAAAACCTATGGGTGTCTGAAATCACTTCAACTTAGAGTTCCTGCCTCGCCAGTGCGCTACTGGCTGCAGTGAACCCTCAGTCTCCATAATCCAGCTAATGGCTGCAGCGCACAACTGTCATACCATAGTAGGTCATCGAATAGCCTTTGAACTTTATCCATAGGAGAATTTCAAGGAATCAAAATGAGTTTTAATAGTCCAAGTCATGAAAATGGTGAGGTTACCTGACTATTAGAATACAAGGGTTTATTAGGTACTATGAAGCAACACGGAATCAAATCAAGGGTAGTGAGTACAAAAGGGCAACCAGGGAGATTTAAAATTTCAGACAGGGCGAAGTTTCAAATTATGACGGAATATCAACTGATATCTGAAATGGTAACAAGATTCCATATATGGGACATTATTCCGAAGGGATAACAGAGTCTCGAAGGGTAAACTGAAGCAAGGTATCGGATAGGAGACAAGTTTCAAAATAAGAAATAAAATCCCGTACTGGAAACAACATCTCAATTATGAACGAAACCTCAGACAAAGTTTCGAAGGGAAAACAACCTCCCATAGGATACAAGGTCTCAATTAGGGAACCAATATCAACAAGGTCGTGATTAGGAAATAAAATCTCGACTAGAAAACCTTGGTGAGGAAACAAGGTTTAGAATAGGAAACGAAATCTTCAAAACCCTCAAAGGTATTTGCAACAATGTCTGCATAGGACGGAGCTTTAAACAAGTTTTGAATGAGGAACAGGATTTTGAAATGAAATCTCAATAAACGATTAATTATCAATTAACACGAAGTTTGATAAAGAAACAAAATTTGCAAATAGGAGCCATCACTAGGAAACAAAGTCAGGAATGATGAATATGCAAACGGTATCGATTAATGGATTTCAAACAATTATCAAATTGTGGATCTGAAACAAGTTTACCGAAATAGGAAAAATAAGTTTCGACATCAACCAAGGTGTCAAACAAGAAGTTTCAAGAAATAATCTAGGTGCTAAGAGGATTCTAAGGAGAGACTGAATTGCTAATCAAGATACATGGTTTTTCCAACCATGCAAAAGAATCTTCCGTCTTCAGTTTATCCTCCGTATTCCTCCGGAACGAAAATCTTTTTAACCTCCTTCAATTGTCCTGGCGTAGGCTGATCCCTGCGGTAGTGCTCCATGTGGTTACCGAATCTAGAGAGGCTGGTCCCCTTGTTGTAGTCCCGGTGCTTCTCGCGTTCGTCTTTGGGCAGCATGATCAGTGGCCTCCGGGCAGTTCTTGACTTGGTGGGCAGGCGATCTGCAGTGCAGGCATAGCCTTCGCCTTTTGCAGAATTCGCACGACCAATCTCATCAAGTAGTAATGTCAATGCGTAGTGGGACGCCACGTGGATTAAATCAGACAAGAGATGTTCATTCTTGTGTTGGTGTTTTACAATGTTCAGGCTCATCTCAAATGAAGCCTTTATCTCGTTCACGACCGAATTGGTCATTCGATTGATTGATTGCCAAACGGAGACGAAACCACCGGACGATGAGCGCAGATATTTTTTTAGTCTTGCATGTGAGCCTTCGGCACGGTTGGTAGTAGTCGTGTCGTAGTGTTTTACCATATTCGTCCATGCCAAGACAAATTTTTCTTTATGTTCATCAAGCCAGGTGTCTTTGATGTAAGATATACACGCCGGGTTGCTCTGCTCCCATTGCTCTTTGAACATGTACCATGCTGCGTCAAACGTTTCCTCACTACTTGCTCGCCACACAAGAGTCCAACCGTTGTAGAAATCTTGGAAGCGGTCCATGTCGAGTTTGCCGTCTACTTTCTCGAACTTCAGTTTGCATTGTGCTTGAATATTTTTGTTTATATTCCAAGTACATAGTAATCTACGAGCATGAGAAAATACGGTATCAATAGCATTCATCAATGCATATTCCCGATCGGTCACAAAAACAGACGGTTCTTTATGTCCACTGTAAAGTGTCTTCAGCTTTTCCAAAGCCCATGTATAGTCCTCTAATGTTTCGGTCGTCATAAAACAAAAGGCAACTGAAAATGTCCTTCGGGTTGAAGTGAACCCAACAATGTGAAGAAGAGGCATCTTGAATTTATTAGTCTTGTAGGTGCAATCAAGAACCAAAACATCGGTGAAGGACCGTGCCAACTGTGTACAATCCGGATGAGACCAAAACAGAAAACGACTTCATTGCTCACCGGCAGTCTTCTATGGTATTCCACATAATGATTTTCGGCGAGCAATTTCATCACTTGTTGCATCGCCATTCTTCCTTTTAGACTCCTCGTTCTAGACCTCGCTAGTGCATTGTAAATTGTCCTCATAGTGGACTTGTTCCTCTCATTCTTCTGAAGCAGCGCAGAATAAATTTCTTTTGGAGCAACTCCGGAAGCTGACATTTCTGTAACTAACTTTTTCTCATCATCTTTCAATCTTCCGGCGTAGGCATGACCAGTTAGCGTCTCCGGAATAGTATGATTGTGGATCCCATTACGTACCACAACTGTCCACTTCTCGCCAGTCTTGCACCCCAACACTAGCTTGAATGGACAACCACATTTCCTTGAGCCTGCCTCTTTCTTCCCAGCTATTATTGGGAGAAGTTCACTTTTTTTACGATGCACCCTATACGTCCCACCTCTTTCACAGCCAATCTCTGCAGTTTGACGCTTCGGCCGACACCGTAGCGACCTTGAAGTTACAAGGGTTGTGTTGGTTTGCCTTCCAACTTCTCTGCACCATTCTGATGCTTCGGCGTAAGTTTCAAAGACAACATCTGTCGAGAATTTACTGCTCAAATCTGTGCACATAGGCGATGGGGTGCCCTACAATAAATTTATAATTATTTAAATACCTAAATCAATGACAAAACCAAATACAATATCCAATTCAGCCTGTTAAACTAGACTGCCACAACATCTGGCAGTCCTGAGTACTTCATGGACTGCCAAAATGTGTGGCAGTCCAGTTGAATCTACTATCAACTTTAGGACTGCCACATTTCTGGGCAGTCCTTGACGTATCGAGGACTGCCAGAAAGTGAGACAGTCCTTAAGTTCATACGTATTTAACTCGACTGCCATACTTTCTGACAGTCCAAAGTACTTCATGGACTGCCAACTTGTGTGGCAGTCCAGTTGAATCGATCATCAACTTTAGGACTGCCAGATTTATGGGCAGTCCTTGAATTATTTAGGACTGCCAGAAAGTGAGGCAGTCCTTAAGTTCATACGTATTTAACTCGACTGCCATACATTCTGGCAGTCCTAAGCACTTTATGGACTGCCAGAAAGTTAGGCAGTCCTTAACTTCATACGTACTTAATTGGACTGCCATACTTTCTGGCAGTCCTATGTACTTTGTGGACTGCCATGTGATGTGGCAGTCCAATTCTAGGGTACGAAAAAATTTAACAACGTCGGGGACCAACCACGGGTTCTTCGGAGAGAATGTCGTCTTCTTCGGAAGGACCGGGATATCGATGATCGATTGCTACATTTGATGTCCCAATTTCTTCCATATTTTCTACATTATGAAAGAACATTAAAAAATTAGGAATCAACCGATTATTTAACAAACTTTGCAATATAGTAGTCGAAAACATACCGACTACTGCGAATATTCGTTGATAACCACTCTACGGTTACAAAACAGGAAGATTTTTGTAGGGAGAAGAGGATTCTCAATCTAGGGTTTAGTAGAAATTTTGAGATTAGAAGAAAATTTGAGAGGAAAAGAGAAAGAGAAGAGAAATAAAACAATTGACTTTTATACTCCCCAATGGGATAGCCCTAATAAATTTTTTCAATGACAAACTTGTAAATAACACAAACTTACAAATGGGCTAGCCCCGATCAAATTGTGAAGTGCCTTTATCAATTCCCTAAGAATATAATTCAAATATTGAAAGTCATTGGGAAAAATACCTCGAACACTTGGACCTAGTGTTCTCTTTGTCCCGACAAATTCAATAATGTCCTGCTTGGCCATTGTTCTTCCTCCTCTCTTGGACGTCCTCGTCAAAGAAACATCAAAAGAGCTACAAGCTTGTCGATCTTGCCCATGGACCTCCAAATTCAATCCTCTTCTCGATAATGTCTACTCCTTTAAAGGTGTCATGCACTATGTTTATGAATCCGGACATCCTCTACGCTTGCCTTGCTCCTCTTACCAAGATATGGGATTGGGTATCTCCCTAAACCTTTGTAAGTCAACCATTTGTTGATGTTGGGTGGAATTTTCAACCTATATGGAGAAATTCCGGAGTGCGATGGACGTCATCCGTGTGTCGGAGAACCTTGAGGAGTGTCATTCGCGTATCGGAGAAACTCAAAGTATTGGAACATGAGGTTCTGCCCAGACCCAGGGGAACTTGGACCGAATTCGGTCTCGGGGGAAACTCGGTCCGAGTTTGGTCCCCGGGATCATAACTGTGATGACTTGAGAAATTAGACTTACGTCCGAACTCGGTTTTGTCGGACTTGTGCGAGTTCTGGAATGTTTTATACACCTTTTGATAAAATCTAATGGTCCAGATTTGTTGCAAAAAAAAAAAATATATATATATATAAGTATTTTCTAACCCTAGCCTATGCAAGGATATGTAAGTCTATGCAAGTTGATGCTTTTAAATTTTTTTGAGAGAGAAAGAGGATTGAAGGCTATTGTGAATGAGTGACTGTTTCGGTTAATTCTTCTCATTAGCTCTTGTTCTTCAGAGCATGTAATCGGGTTTTCTTCTTTCAAGTAGTTGTGGTGATCCAATTTGGATCGGTGAAAAGTATGTAAGTAGTCGGTGTATCTCTTTATTTCATTCAATTAGTGGGGATTTCTCAGGGTTGGACTACGATCATCCTTGGTTTTTTCCGCAAGGATTTTCCACATAAAAATCGATGTGTCTATGTTTGTTTGGTTCTGTGTGATTTTGGCTATTTGATTTTTGCGTTTGGTTTCTGCGCTTTACTTCGATTCTCTTGCAGCTCCTTGATTTGGAGAAACGGTTTACGCGTTTCGTTCCCAACACCATTCATCCCTTCCTTCGCAGGACATAGCATCCTTGATTCATCTTTTTGATTAAAAGTGCTTTCAAACAACCTTCATTTATATTTTCTGAATCCGGCTCGCTTAATGAGATTCCAGACCCCCACTACTCTTTGGGATAAAAGGTTATTCCGAACTGATGAGCAATCCTCGTTGGAATATCCCTCAACCTCAAAATCAACACCCTTTAATTTATAAGAGATGAAGATTGGAAGATGGGTTCTATGATCCATATCTTCATAAATATCAAACTTGGAATGGAAACCAATTTGCTGAATCCATCGTATCATCGCAGCAATGAAGTGGTAAGCCCTTTAATAACACCCATTGAGAACAAAAAACGATCTTGTTCCCCAATTAATGTATGTTAGAAATCCCATCTTAGAGAAGAAACCCAAAACAAATTAATCCAATCTCCCCGACCTCGACCACTTTTGTTGACACCCCTTCCTGTTTGGCCATGAATTGGAGGTGATCGAACATACGAAGCCATGGATTAACTCAAGAACATCAAGCAATTGAAGAAGAAGAAGAAGTGTAACTAGGACTGTTGTATTAGAATCAAGAAAATGTAACAATTACATGACATATGGAAATGAAAATTACAATTCAACTCACAATAAAACCATGTACAGGAATGTACTTGCCTCAACAGACCTTAACCACCCTTAACTACCTACCTAACTTGTAACTAACTGAATGTTCTTGGGCTGGAGTCCTGAGTAGCTAGCAATCACTGGCAGTAGTCTTTGAGCTTTCTTGAGGTGCCTTGAGCTGTACTGTCTGATACTCTTCCGATACTCTCTGACATTTGATGATATGCCTCTAGCTGATAGATCATACTCATACTCCCTCACTAGCTTCCCCTGAGCCTGGCAATAGTGATTGCCAAGCAAGGGAATGTATCAACTTCTGCAAGGAAAATGTATCAATCTTCTTCGGGTACCATTTCCCCGCCGCAAGGGAGAGGGCCACTGGTGACCGAGACCCGCTTTGATCTCAAGCTCCGAAGCCTCACATGTGATGATGAACTTGGCAGGTGCAAACTTACTTTTCAGCTTTGCACTGCACGCAACGGATCGTTGAAGATGCAGTGCAGTGGATAGAGGAAATAACAAAACCACATGAATCGACCAGGCGTCTCAGTTGCCCATGGTAAGTGAAGGTCAGGCATTTGTATCTCTCCTTACCGGCGGGAGGCTTTCCTCAGACCTGTGCCAGCTTTCATCATAGTCACAAATTCCTCATAACTGATCCTTCCATCCTGAAATGATCAATGATCAAACTAAACTTAATTATAGGAACAAAAGAAAAGACAATGTACCAAGATTTGAACACAATATCCATGCATGCACCTTGTCAGTGTCTACTTCTTGTAGGATGTCAATCAGCACTTCTGCGTCCATTTCTCCAGTGTCTGCTTTCAATGCGTCCCATAGCTCATAAATCTCAATATAGCCGCTGCCATCTTTGTCGAAGAACGTGAAGGCTCTGCGAAGATGCCCTTCGTTTTCTAACTTCTCTAGGTGAATGCTAACAGCAACAAATTCCCCGCAGTTCAAAACTCCGTTGCCATCCGCATCAATCTGTTTCAAAACAATGTGTGATCTTTGAACTCAACTAATAAGATTAAAGAAAAAAGGGCATCATCAGATGGTGTCCTATGTATTTTTGTTTTTTTCCTTCTCCTACTACTTTTTTTATGGTGGTTTCTAGCCCTTGAAGCTAGGTTACTTGTCAAATTTTAGTTCCATTGCTATTGGCGACATGAGTGCATGCACCCATGTCGCGACGCCAGCCAATTCTTCTGGCGACATGTTACCTTATTTAAAATTTGCTCAACTTATTATCTTATTAATAATCTAAATATATTTTGTTATCTTTTTCAATTTTTTTCTGTTTTTATTTTCATTCAATAAACTCAATCCCTTTTTCTTTTTTAATTCTACTTTTGTAGTCGTTATTTCAGTGTTCAAATTTATTCTTCATTGCTTATATCGGTTCATGTAAGCATATACCAAGACTATATAGATCACTTGAAATATTATATTGGGTTGATAAGAAACAATCATAGACTTACTGCTTCCATCAGCACCTTCGTCTCTGTATCCATCAGTTTGAACTGGTCTCTGATGGCCTGAACTTCTTCTGCTGACAAGTACTCAGCAATCACCTGCAGTAGTAATTCCCATGTTACTTATTATTATAAGACCGTGATTGGGTGGCAGAAGATCAGTGGATCGAGCCAAGGGGGCATATTATTCTTTTCATTTATTTGGTGGAAGTTGAAGAGCAGTGGGCCCAACAGACATATAATACAACGTACATAAAGTCCCGTACGTATCGCCGGACATCTCAAAAAAAGAAAAAGAAAAAAAGAACTACCAACCCGCAGAGCTTTCTTCTTGAATCCGTTCATCGGAGAAAATTGTTTGATCCTCGACTGCACCACACTCCGCCCCGACGGAACATCTGGCGCTCTCTTTGCATTCTGCAACCATGGATGTTCTGCAAGGGGGCCAAATGGCGCGCAAAAAACGAATAAGCAACTATAACAGCTAGCTAGTAATCATGAAATTGTCTTCTATTAACAACTATAACTCTGTGTTCTTGACTTCCATTGTTGTTACCTGTTTTTTTTTATTAGAAATTTTGAGTTGCATCTCACATATTTTACTGTAATTCTATGTGCCACTTGAAAAGAAAAAAAAATTGTTCCACCACACTTGTTTTAACATAATGTATCAGACCTCCCACTTTAAACGAAAACCGTCAATGACTAACAGTCGACTCCTTTGACCCCCTCACGTGGACACTTTTGAGACCAAAACTCCTTTGGCTTCAGGTAGCTGCTCACTTAGGTGTGTATAGATTTGGTCCTAGATAGCTTCACATTTAGATGTGTATATAGATAGATGACAAGTGGAAAAAACAACCCATTGAGGATATTTTTGTTCAAAAGTGTCCTCGTGGAGGTCAAAGGAGTTGACTATTAGTCATTGACCGTTTCGGCTAAAAATAGAAGGTTTCATGTGTTATGATAAAATAAGTGGCATGCAACTCAAAAACTTTCTTTAGAATGAGTTGCATATTGAATTATGACAAAACAAGTGGGATACAATTTCTTTTTTTAACCTATACTTGTTTTGTCAGCCTTTCCCTGTCTCCAGAAACACATCCAAATAGCTTGTCCGGTGTGATTTTAGCGTCGGACGAAATTTTAGATGCGACCAATATAGCTTTCTTTACTCGTTTCCCTTCTCAGCACTTGTATTTTTAGTACATGGCAAAGAGTAACTACACAATAGGTAGAGTTGGCAAATAAGTTGCATGACACCACTACTTGTCGAAATTTTATGAAGGCTGGCAACTGAAGGATATGGCTCATAAACTATAGTTTATAGTATCGACCGATTTCGATATGAACATATCATAAATCAATACCGACTGTTATTGATAGTGACGGATACTAACATTGGGATATATTTTTCAGTCAATTAGGTATAAAATAAATAAATAAAATAAATCATTCAGCAAGGGTGTAAAAGCATAACAAACTTGTAAAAGCATATAAATAAAGTAAACTTATTTGTCGTAGCAACAATTGATTATTAAATTTTAAAAAAATTTATTAGACAATTTGATATCATCAAATATTGAATATTTTCAACTTGGTACCCTCCGTCAATCAGGTGTTAATTTTTTCATTTAAAAAAATTATGACCAAAATACTCCCCTCCCCTCTCTCAATCAGGGGTTAATTGATCAACTATTCCAAATAATTCTGAAAAAAGAGGATGTTCTACTGCTTCGAGACTTCTGTTTATACAAGATATGAAAAAGTTCAAGATATAGGTAACCTTATTTCCATATATGGAGAGACCATTTCCGTAACTCATGCATTTTTCATTATATAGATAACAAGTCTTAAAGTCGTGCCAAATTAAGTCTAATCTTGTTGCAACTGTTAGGGGTCCTAAATGATCAGTGAGAAGCATGAATTACGAATGACTTGCTTAAGCTAGGAAATGCTAAAGCTAGTTCATACATATGTAACTAACTTTGTTTAAGCTATATATTATGCTTGAGCTACGCATCCCATGGAGGCTTCTTCACTTGAGTATACCAAAATAATTCACACATATGTAACAGTCGAGAAATCGACTCACCGAGCACCCCCTGAGCGGTCAACCGCCGCTTGGGATCGGGCTCCAACATCTGGCGAAGGAGGCTCTTTGCTTCGTCCGAGACCCGCGGCCACGGGTCCCTCCCGAAATTGATCTCCCCTCGGAGTATCGCCTGCGCCACCCCCTGCTCCGTCTCTGCGACACCCATTTGCACAATTCCATCAAAGACAAAACCTCGAACACATATTGGACATAACACAGACACTCCAAAATATACTATGACACATCGTGTCCTTGCAACATAGGATTACTTTTACTTACCGGCCGAGAAAGGGAGAACCCCGGAGAGCAAGATGTAGAGTATCACTCCGGCACTCCAGACGTCGATCTCCGGCCCATAATTCTGCTTCAGCACCTCCGGCGCCATGTAGTACGGGCTCCCGACAACCTCGGAGAACCTCTCCCCGGGCCGGAAGAACACGGACAGCCCGAAGTCGATCACCTTGAGCGGCGAGCCCTCCTCGCCGTTGGCGAACAGGAAGTTCTCCGGCTTGAGGTCCCGGTGTATCACCCCGTTGTCGTGGCACATCTTCACGACCTCCGCGACGATCCTCGCGACGCCCGCCGCGTCGCGCTCGCCGTAGCGGCCCCGCGCGACCATGCGGCCGAAGAGCTCCCCGCCCTCGCAGAGCTCCATGACGAGGTGCACCGCGGAGGGGTCCTCGTGCGCGGAGCGCAGGCGGACGACGTTGGGGTGCGGCGGGAGGGAGGACATGATGGAGACCTCGCGGCGGACGTCCTCGACGTCCACGGCGGTGAGGAGCTTGCCCTTGGGGATGGACTTGCAGGCGAAGCTCTCGCCGGTCTCCTTGTCGATGCAGAGGCGGGTGATGCCGAACTCGCCGCGGCCGAGCTCGTGGCGGAGGGAGTAGCGGTCGGTGAGGGAGAGGTGGCTGAGGGCTGGGGCTGGGTTGTGGAGGAGGACCCGGCTCGGCGCCGGGGAGGTGAAGTTGTCTTCGTAAGAAGGGTTTTGGTGTTCTCTTGTTTTCGGTATCCTCTCCTCCTCCCCTTCCTCCACCACCAATTCTTGGTTCTTCGGATTCGGGCTTATTATACTTTTGCTTGCCGACTCCTCCTTCTTCTTCCTACTCATGTTCTTCGTGTACTTCTCATTTTCCGAGTGCTTTGATTTCAAGCGTGCACATTTGATTCCCTTCTTCTTGATATTCTTTTTGCTGTTTTTCCTCTTCTTGTGGTCTTGTGGCGGTTCCTCCTGTGATTTCTTGAGGCAGACACATTTGTTGCCCATTTGTTTCCTTTGGTTCGGTGGTGACGCCGAAACCTCCTTTTGTTGCTCGCAGGGGACTTGATCTTCATCTTCAGGGAGGACATGGTCAGATTTGTCCAGAGGAAATGTTCATTCTGGGAAGAATCCCTTTTGTTTGTTTTTTTTCTTTTTGTTAATGCCTTTGTGAACCAGTTTGGAGTTAGTATTTGGGAGGGAGGGTGAGGGAGGGATTTTCCCAACTCAAAAGGGTTTCTTGCATTTTCATCCTACAACCTGTCTAGTATTGCAAAATCCCTACAATTTACGAGTTTAGGGTTAATTTAGATTGAAAAAGCTAATTTGTCCGGTCCGTCCGCCGCGTGGCCGCACCCTATTGGTCCCTCCGTATTCATACGGATCCCAAGTCAGTTGACCTGCCAATGGGTCTGCGACACGTGGCGTACGGGCTGGCCCGTAGGCGGGCAACGTAGCAGTTCTCAATTTATATTGCATGTATATTTGTCCCATTTGCTCAAACATCCATTTTAGGAACATCTGGTGGGTTAGAGTTACAAAAATGCCCATTTGATACCCAAAATGAATGGCACATATTGAAAAACGTTCATCCACAACGAAAAGTTTTGGCTCGCCTCTTATTTTTGGCACCAAATGTAGTCTCGAACGATACGTTATTGTAAGTCAAACTAGTCCCAAGTCCTCACAAATTACATGTACATGGTAGTTACAAAAATACATGATAGTTATAAATTCATGCAAGAATACAAGTCACTTCGGAAAACGGGTCCATTAAATTTGTATATGAATCATACGAGCGAATCTTTACGCTAAGGACAAGAGGAAGATCAAGATGAACTATAGATTCATTAACAAAAGTAACGGATTATAGCTATGAGAAGCTTCTATTAGTTGACAAATTATTCTGATTTTGTTTGAGTTTGCATCTTGTATTTTTTTTTTCTTACTCCTTGATTTATTGTACTTTAATTTTGTTTTGGTAATTACATTAATAAAACACATGGAAATTGTTCCCATGTTAGTAGGAAAAAAATTGACTTCACACGTGAGATTACTAACGGTTATCACATGTTCCACTAAGAATCACCCATAACAATGATACCAAGCTATGGATATGTGACAATCATCCAAATTCTCATAGTAGCTTTTGGACTTCATCATTGCTGTATGAAATAGAACTCCTTACAACTATGGGCATATGCCAAAATTTTGACTAGCATGAGAGAAAGAGAGGAAGGAGAAGCCTATGTTAGCAATAGCATCGACGGTTGTTATTGTCAACAAGGTGACATGCAAAAGAGTAGTAGATTAAGAAGAGATAAAAAGGAAGATGAGGGAAATAAGGATGTTGTGAGTGGTGACGAGAGCCAACAGTAATTGTGGTGGCAGGTTCGTCGGCAGAAACATATAAACACCGCAAGAAAGATGAGCAATGAGGTTTTTCTTATATATATTTAAAAATAAATTTCTTGTCAGCTCCTTTATATAAAATATAGTGAGGTATTTTAGTCATTTATGTTTTTATAATTGAGGAAACGAAAACAACTATTAGTAAGTAAACAATTGAAACTATTAGAAGAATAAGATGTGACTTGGTGAAATGATCAGAATCATACGTGCTTAAAAAAAATTGAGCATATTGTCGATTGATCTTAGGAACGAGCAAGCTCAAAAAGAATTTTAGGAATTCCCATTGTTGCATTGTCTTCTATCATGTTTCGATAGAATGGTTGCACTAATGCATGGATTAACACTCCCTATACATGTCAATTGGATGAATCACTAGAGTATATAGATAGTTTTTTAGTGTTCAAATCTGCTATTGGCACGTGCGCGTGCACAGCCGATGCATGTGCGCAGCCGAGATCGTTAGAGCGGTAGGGGAGGGGGAGGGCGGAGCAGTACGAAAAGGGGAGGGGGAGCGCTAGGGGGGATGGGGGAGACATTGGCATCGCCGGAGGCAGCGGCACCGGCGAGCATACGACAAGGATTACCGAAGCACTAGGGGGGAGGGCTGAGACGTCGACACAGGCATCGGCGGCCGCGGCCGGAGCAGGAGGGAGCGGGAGGAAGCACGCAGCGATTTTGGCAGCTTCGTCTCCGACGATCTCGATCGCACGCATGCACCGGCTGTGCATGCGCGCGTGCCAAATAGAAATTTTGTTTAGTGTTTGCCCCTATAATATACACACAGAGGAACCAGACTACAGTTATGATTCTAAATGATCTATAAAGGTGGTGCACTTAACTACATCGGTTTAGAAGGTTACTGGACATATACTTATGTCAAATGTAACCTCCATTAACCACTTGTGTCCTAGTAACATTTGTCAATACATCTTTTGATGCCATGTAAGCATTTGCATGGTATCCATATACGCCTAATCAGCATCAAATGCTCATGTGTAAACTACAACGCGCGCATAATACTCTGCGGCCTAAAGCCTATTGCCCAGAATCGGACTCAAACTCAACCGATCCAAACGACCCATTTGGACCTATAAAAGCTTTTAACTTGTAGTATCAAGAAATATGTTATACGTGGAAATCAAACCTTAGCCTCCTTATTGTAATGCCCACTCCGCACGGTGCATTATGCTGAGTCGTTGACTCGAAGAGTTGCGTTGATCCGATGAAGTATCAATACGAATCGATACAAGAGTTATGTTGACCTGAGGAATGCATCGAGTCAGATCGACGCAGAGAGTTACGTTGGCCCGAACGAGAAAGCATTGAGTTGGTTCGAAAACCCAATAAATCGAATCGATGCAAAGCATAAGTCCGATTTGGACAAGTATTGATTTTAGTTAATTTCATGTGCATGCTACGCTTTTACGCTAAATTATAAGAGGTCGACATTTTGCCTCATTTGCAATGGAGTCCACAGAAACGAAACATCGGCTTTGCAATGGGCTGAAGCATGGGCACGGTAGATCGAATCTGTCGGGTAGTTCAACGGAGCACAAAGTGCTCGAATGACTAAGTCAGAATAGTTGGCCGTCGGCTCGGCGAAACAACAAGGCGTATTGGCTAAAGTGGGAGGACTTTGACCCTTCTTTCCTACTCCGTCATACCTATGTAAAATGTACCATTGTATGCTAAGTTAACCTATCGAGACCATAGGCGTGGCTCGATTGAGAGATATCGTAGTGCATGTCAAACACTAGATAAAATAATTGAATTGAAACGTACATCAAATGTACGAGTTGCCAATGAACATTGAAATCATCGTTACGGTGAGCACTTCAGTACGCAAGCCATAAGAACATGGGATAACTATATCGACGAGTGCATCAAATGCACGAGTCACGGGGCATTGAATAATTAGATCAAAACGTGCCTCAAAGCACGAGTCGTTGAACATCAATCAAATGCGTGCCTCCGTACACGAGTTAGTATGCTAGAACATTGAAAGACTATATCGACACGAGTGCCTTAGTGCACGAGCCGTAGAACATCGAATACTCTATCGAGGCGTGCCTTAGTGCATGAGTCAAAGGGAACGTTCGAGTCATTTACTTGAACATTGAATCAAGGCGATGAAACATCGAAAGAACGAAATCGTGCAATGAATGTGAGAACACAGAAAGAAAGAATGTGAGAAAGAAATAAAGAGTAAAAATATTGAAAGAAAGAGAAGTGCAAGATGATGTGAAGTCTAAGTTTCATATTTAGACTATGTTTTGTTGTATGAGTAAGATGTGTATTGCATGGTAGAATAGACTTGAGTTTATAGTCCGAGCACGGGTTGAGTAATTTCCCTCGAACGAGTCATTGGCCGGGGCACCGGGACCGTTCGGCCTAGGAGGGATGGTTAACTTGTGGACGCACATCTATAAGACGACTTGCGACCGGTTATATGATGTGTTAAACCGCAATGATGGTAAGATCGTTGTTATCCGAAATGAGCTAGCATCTCATATGGGGAGGGCATCGGGTAACCCAATTTGAAAAGAGAAAGTCCATTCTGTCACGTCCCGCTCCCGGAGGAGCGATCGTCCTCGCTAAGGCGTGATGTTGCGTGAGTCTAGGTTGCGCTCACGCAAGGCGGATTCCATAACGGCCGATTATAGCAGCTTGCGACGGGTAGTCGCACAGAAGTCCCAAGCAGAAGCATTGAATAAACAAAGGTAACACAAGTATTGAAACAAAATTGCAGTCTTTTATTGATAATGAAAGTAATATTACAAAGGAGCGAAGCCAAGAGTACAAGTCGCTCAAGCTCACTTTCTTTCAGAATACAATCACTCAGCAATCACTTAGAATACAAGTCATTCTGCTCTCTCTCATCTCTTAATACAGTAGTTTAAAGCTGCCACTTGCGGATGATTCATAAGGCGATGTTCATATATTATGTCTCGTATAGGTGAAGTCTTCAACGCAGTCGTATACCTCGAAACGCTAAGAAATTTTATGCCTCGGCACATCCAAGCGAGCTCTGCCTCAAACAAGCAGTACCTGTAACCTGCGCATAAAAACTGTGTGGGTGTCAGTACACAACCGTACTGGTGGATGAGCTCCTCACCCACCGATACAAAATCAACACGTTCATTTACTGAGTTTAACTTATCCTTTGGATTGTCTTTCTATTCTTGTCTTATGATCAATTTTAGGACATAGATCTGGCATATTTGTGTTGCTAGACCATCCCCGTGCCTCGTACTGATAAACTACTTATCTTTGTGTCTCTAGAATATTCACGTGCCAACAATATCGATGTACCGACTCGTGTTTGCCTTTTTGGCTCATACACTTAGACGCAACAACATGGTTGTGCCATAACTTTATTTGTGCTTCAAACATCGATGTCGTGTCTCACAACTCAAAGTGACTTAAACCAACTTGCCCTTACGGCCCTTCTAGACTTAACTCGAAACTCAACCAACCCAACTTGTATAACTTGTGTGGACGACTCAAACACGATGCCATATCTCATGCCGAAGCACGTGTCCTTGTTATAGCCAAATCTTAGGCTCCATAATGGTATTGTAACCGTACACGCCTTCTTAACTCAATTCATGTCGTGCTTACACTTTCTTTGTTTCGACCGACACCGTGCATGCAGATTGTTGCTTAGCACACTAACTTATCTATATGAAAGGTCACTACCAATATCAAGCTATCTTGGACTTGGCTTAGGACAGACGACGGTCATCCAATGCGGGTATCTAGTCCATGGAAGCCCCGAATCTCCTATGCGGTATGCTAGGATAGACGACGATCATCCAGGGTAATTAGCCAATGGAAGTCCCAAATCTCCTGTACGATATATCCAGCATCCTGCTTTGCCAACTCGCTTTCTCCTAGGCCGATATGATCCCGGTGTCCCGGCGATTCATTTGAGGAAGACTACAACTTGTGCACAATTTGTCCATGACCATGCAATGGTGACTACCTAACTCACCATATGACTCAAACCAGATTCTTCTTTATTCATGTCCATACTTTTCATACTTTATCGGAGACTCCCAAGCCATGGGATCGTCTCGGCGACAAACAGTCGCGTAAACTTTTTCATTCTTGAAACCAGAAAATGACTATTGCATAGCCTTTTTACTTGACTTGGACAAGACATGTTCCATCCATGCCATAGACCGTGTCATACTCTATATGAAAAACTATAGAATTATGGGGCATATCACTTGAATCAACTGTGTATTGTGCCTTAACCAAGCTATATTAATCCAACTATATTTCGTGCAACACTGCCGTCCAAAATATTCTATATGACGAGCCTTGAGACCGTGGGGCCGTACACGTGTTCAACTTGAACAACCAAGTTCTTTGGGTGCTTTGAATTATGCCATAAGCCATGCGATACAACTTAACCCGTGGGATAAACAAAGGCTATGCCAAGCATTGCACCATGGAACGTGCATTGAGACTTGTGCGACAATTTTGCTATGCCAAGCATTGGATGGTGGGACAGTGCATGCTTTATCAAGCATTATATCATACGACGCCTACTATGCTAAGTTCATAGTCTTGTAGCAACACATACTTTTTTTCTCCCAAGCCATGAGACGAAGGAACAAATGTCAATTTTTGAAACCATGCCGTGCACATTTCTAAGCTAACTGTTGGACCTTTCCATGTTCTAACTCAATCCGACTCCGAACGGGATTTCCTTTAGCTATGTGGGTTTGTCTCTTTTATTATCAAGCCTATTCAGTGCAACAAAAACTTTCATTTTATTAGTGTGAAGGCCAAGCTGAGGCAAGTTCATCGAAGCCATTCATCTGAGCAAGGAGTTGCCCCAACTGAGCAGGATTTCGAGCAAGCCGTTGCATGGTTAAGTCCAAACGTCGTTGGCATTTTGATTCCTCTGATTGGACTGAGCGGGACGGGACATTACATTATACACCATTCAGAAAAAGTTTCGTCCTCAAAACTTACTGAGTATACAGTCATTGACTTCTCTCAAACATGGTTAAGTTATATTCGTCGCACACACGAACAACTTTGTTCTAGGACAACCCACCAGAGCGATATCCTTAGTACATTTCAAATTCAATGAATGTACTACCATTAAGATTTTCTTTGAAATATACGATTTTAAAATCCTCGATACCTTTCCATTCCTTTAGTCCTACCTGAATTTAACGTATCACTTAGTTGGATCATACACATATTTAAGGCATTCTCCAAATATATGTATTTCAATCATGTCTCGTGATAGATAATCCGTCATTAACACTCGAGTTGAATCGTGCACATATTTAGGCATCCTCAGAATATATGTATTTCAGCCAAGCCTCGTGACTGGTGTCTTTACAATATTGAATCCTTCTATCCACCAATATCGATATCCAATCCTCAAGATCAACCGTACCGATGCTACCTCTCGAAACAGGGATGTCTTGACTGTAGGAACGAAATCGTAAAGCAGAATACTCTAGAGGGGGTGAATAGAGTAGGCAGCGGAATATTGCTAATTAAAACTTGTTAGCAGTTAGATCACAGATAAAATAATAATCATAAAAAGTAAATGACAGAATTTAAAAGAGATCAGAAGGCAAACACAAACACCGAGATTTATACTGGTTTTCCTCTTGTGAGGACTAGTCCAGTCGGAAGAACTCTAGCTTCCAGTTGAATCCACTATTGGAAAATCCCGCAAGTTTTCATACGAAGTCCTTGCAACTTCTACAGACGCGAACTTTGATACGAAGAACTCGACCAACTTCAATTGTGAAGAGTTGAATCTTCTATCAAGCCTCTGATTACAATTGCTCTGAAACTTCTAGACCGTACCGTACTGGCAAATCGACTAGAGGATTGTAACTGGCTTGGGATTTGAAAATGAAAGCTTTTAAGAACTCTTTGGAAGAATGTAAGCTCAGGAAGAGAAGAGATTGAAAGTGAATTGGTGATTTGAAATGATCGAAATACTTCTCTATTTATAGTTTTTCCAAAGACAGAACTCTGACAGAATTCGGGCAGAATTCGGACATAACTCTCTGTAACAAACCGTAACTGAAGGATGACCAAGTTCAAAAACCTAACGTTCACTAACGTTCCAAATGGCCGGACTCTGGCCGAACTCGGCCCGAGTTCTCCTGGGGTTCTGCCAGTTCATTTTTGGAGAAAATAAATTTTGACTTTTTGAACAATCCTTCAGAAGCTTTTTGTAAAAAGAATATTTTTCAAAAACATAGGTCATTTGTAAAAGAATATGATAGTTTTGAAAAACGTTTTAGGATAGCCTATTTGCCAGTACGACTCGGTGTACAATGTATTTCTAGACTCAATAAAATAAAAAATTACATTGCTTAACAGGAAGTACATTCTGAATGGCAAATAACTTCAGTCTTAAACATTGTTGATATCCATTATTGAGCAGTGTCCAAAACGTCGTAGGTAAACATCTGAGTTGACTTGCATTTATATTGAGACAGAGTTTGATCAATTATTAAAATCAGGTTTGACCATGACCAATGGGCCAACAATCTCCCCCATTTTGATAATTGACAAACCTTGCCGATATAACATCTAAGCTTGGAATCAATTCAAAATAGTAATCAAAAGAAATTGTTCAGAACCTGTATTCACAAAAATTTTAGATCCTTATTTCTTCCCCGTTGTCACTTAGCAAAATAATTGTAAAAGAGAAAGCTCCCCCGCAATCAATGCATAAGTAACAAACAGTGAAGAAACGCAATAAAAATAGATAATTATGACGGGCATGGTATAAACAGTAAATAAAGTAAGAGAAACAGATAGACTATAGAACAACACAGGCATGTATTTGTCACAGGCAGTATTTAATAAAGAAGGAAGCAACAAAGATAGATAGTGCTACCATAAAACTGAAACAAATAAATTGCTGAATAATAGACTAAGATGCCAAAACTGAGGCATAACCAAAAACCATGTCCATGAATAGTCACATAATAAAGAAAAGTGCTGATAATAAGAGTACTGATAAAATCTTGGAATGTCGGAGCATTTCCAAGTAAACATAAGACAAAAGTAACAGTCTCAACAATCTAACATCTCAAAACTCATCATCATCATCAACGTCATCAGCTGCAGCTCCAGCATGTCCAGAAGGACCAGCTCTAGAAGTACCAGCGCCAGAAGTGCGAGGAGTGGCGCCAGTGGTACGATACCAATCATATGCGTTCCCTGGATGGAACATAGAGTGAATCGCCTCGTCGTCAATGCGGTAGCCAGAAACAGAAGGGTCTCGAGGTAAAGAGCTAGCAGAATGACCCGTCTGCGCAAACCTCAGATCGGCGAAGGAGTTGGCAATCGCCTGGAACCGAGTCACATCACGGAACTCGTGTTCCCTAGAGGTCTCAACATAAAAAGACTGCAGATATGATAAGTGTTGATGGATACCCTCAAATGACATTGGGTAAGAATAAGGAGGAACAAGTGCTGTGGGAGCAGTGGGAGTAGGTGCAGGAGGAGTAGGTGCAGATGCAATGCTGCGACGAGAGAGTTTGAGAAACTTGGGCTCGGGGTCGACAGCACAAGTAGATAAATCAATATTAAATCTCTAAAAAATACGAGGAATAAGCATCGCATAAGATAGGTTGCGGTCTCTTCCGCGATATCTACCCATCATCTGAATGATAGTCTTAGGGGCAAAAAATGGAATCCCCTTAAGAATATGATAGAGAGCAGAAAGCTCAAGTGCAGTGACATCATCTTTAAAAGTGGATTTTGGAAGTAAGGTTGAATAGATGATGTGATGTAATTCGTAGTTAAACAAGTTCAAGTTATTAGCCTTGAACTTTCCAGGAAGAACGCGTGCGGGCGCACAAAGTTTATTCTTGAAACTAACGAGTGTCGTGCCATTGGGAAAATCAAAATCAGTGATATCATCAAGCGGGGCACCTTCGTTTGGGATACCAAGGATTTCTGCTAACGTTTCATCAGTGAATTCGATATCAATTCCTCCGACACGTATCCTCGCTGTAAAAGTGTCTAACACGAAATTACAATAGAATAATCTAATGGCATTAGTGGCAATGGGGAATTGTAAGGTGATAAAATGTTGTAACCCTAATGCCTCAAAATGAGGGCGGTGATCCGAAAAGACAGTCCACTTAATCGGTGATCCGGTGCAAATAGTACGCATGACAAAATCGGCGTACCACAATAAAGCTTGATCAGAAGTTTTAAAGTAAAACTCATCCGACGCACCATCGTCCGATTGGACCGGAGAAAAGAGGCAATCCGTATGTGGATCTGAAGACGATGCCTCTTCACTGGCATTGGTCTTCTTCCTCTTGAAGGGATTGAACTTAGGCATTCTTTTCCAAAATTTCTAGAAATCCTAAGTATTGAAGAGTGGAGGAAAGAAGGGATTTTACCTTCCAAGAATTGGATATGTTGTAGAGGATGACGATCTCCGCACGAATCCAAAGTTTTGACGAGAAACTCCACAAGGATTGGAAGAACAATGAGGGAGAAGAAGCTAGGGTTTCGGAGGCGCGCTGCTGCTGTTATGAGGATGTGGGGAAGAATGAAGAAGAAGGAAGCCTCGGGTTGGTACTGGTATATATAAATATCTAGCCGAACTCTGGCCGAATTCGGACCGAACTCGGACCGAATTCGCCAAGGGTTGCCTGGCTATATATATATATATATATATATATATATATATATATATATATATATATATATATATATATATATATATATATATATATATATATATATATATATATATACAAATGAGGCCACATTCTTTTTCATTAATTCGTTTCAAATGCTTAAATCAAAGTTTAGTAATTTTAAATCTCAAAGTAATATAATTAATATTATTTTATAAATTAATATTCTTTACTCAGCATCTGTCTCAGACTAGCTGTAGGAGTACTGTCCCAGCTAACGGAGGTTCACCGGGAAACTCTTAAATACCGCTTCGCTTCGACCGTAGTCGTGGTGACAGACAGACTCTTTTTAGGCTTGTCTCGAAAACAGTTTATGAGTATCGAATAAATAATTAATAAAACAAAATTAATTAATATTATTGATATCTAAAATTTCTAATTCTCGACGTAAATAGTTGAAACGATCTTCCGCTAAAGGTTTTGTGAGTATGTTAGCTAATTGATTCTGTGTGTCTATGTATACAAGGTCTATATCTCCATTTTGTTGATGATCTCTAAGAAAATGATGTCGAATCTCGATATGTTTAGTACGAGAATGACATACAGGATTCTTAGTCAAATTAATAGAACTAGTGTTATCACAAAAAATGGGTATGTGTGAAAAATACAATCCATAGTCTTCTAAGGTTTGTTTCATCCACAAAATTTGTGCACAACAACGTCCTGCGGCGATATACTCAGCCTCGGTTGTTGATAATGCAACAGAATTTTGCTTTTTACTAAACCAAGAGACTAGAGCTTTTCCTAGGAAATAACATGTGCCGCTAGTGCCTTTTCTATCTACTTTGCATCCAGCAAAATCAGCATCGGAATAACCGGTTAGGTCAAACGACGTGATTTTGGGATACCATAAGCCGACAGAAGAAGTGCCTTTAAGGTATCGGAAGATACGCTTAACTGCGCACAAATGTGATTCCTTAGAATTAGCTTGAAAATGTGCACATAAGAAAACACTAAACATAATGTCTGGTCGACTAGCAGTCAAATATAGTAAGCTACTGATCATACCTCGATACTTACGTATGTCGACAGGTTTGCCTTGTTCATCAATATCAAGCTTGGTTGAAGTCGCCATTGGAGTGCTAAGGGGTTTTGCTGCTTCCATGTCGAAATTCTTCAATAGATCCTTTGTGTACTTTGCTTGATTTATGAACGTTCCATTGTTGGTTTGTTTGATTTGCAGTCCGAGAAAGAATTTCAGCTCTCCCATCATGCTCATCTCAAACTCATTCTGTATACACTTTGAAAATTCTTGACAAAGGGATTCATCAGTAGATCCAAAGATAATATCATCTACATAGACTTGAATCAAAAGAATATTATTATTCAAAGACTTTATAAACAAAGTAGTGTCAACCTTTCTCTTTGAAAAACCGTTATCAAGTAGAAAAGTGCTTAGACAATCGTACCAAGCACGAGGGGCTTGTTTCAAACCGTATAAAGCTTTCTTCAACTTGAAAACATATTCAAGAAATTTGAAATCAGTAAAACCGGGTGGTTGAGCTACATAAACCTCTTCTTTTATAAAACTATTTAAAAATGTGCTTTTGACATCCATTTGAAATAACTTAAAATTATGAAAACATGCAAATGCACATAACATGCGAATGGATTCTAATCTCGCAACTGGGGCATAAGTCTCATCGTAGTCGATACCTTCTTCCTGATTGTATCCTTGAGCTACGAGTCGAGCCTTATTACGAGTCACTAAACCATTCTCATTCATTTTATTTGGGAATACCCATCGGGTGCCAATGACCGGATGATCAATAGGCTTGGGAACAATTTTCCAAACTTGATTCCGTTTGAATTGGTTTAATTCCTCTTGCATAGCATCTAACCAAAATTTATCACTACATGCTTCATCAATATTTTTGGGTTCAAACTGCGAGACAAAAGCAACACAAGAAGCTATATCTTTATTAGAGGAACGAGTACTTACACCCTTGGTAATCTCACCAATTACCAAGTCCTTTGGATGACTAGCCAAGAATCTCATCTCTTTTGGTGTAGTCTCAGGATTGCTAGTTCTGGCTTCTTTGCTTGGAGGTTCATCTGATGCCTGATGTGATGGTTCTGTATCTTTGTGTGAAGGTTTTGCAGTGGCTGTACTTGGTGCGATTATGTCTTCATTGTCATCATCGTCTAAGTGTTGATTTAGCTCATCAAACTTGACGTTGATAGATTCTTCAATGATCATGGTTCTTTTGTTGAAGACTCTATATCTTTTGCTCTTTGCTGCATAACCTAAAAATATACCTTCATCGGTCTTTTCATCAAATTTACTCAAATTATCTTTGGTATTAAGAATAAAACAATTACAACCAAAGATTTTGAAATAAGAAACATTTGGTGTTCTATCAAACCATAATTCATAGGGAGTCTTCTTCGATATAGGTCGAATTAGAATCCTATTAAGAATATAGCAAGCTATATTTACAGCTTCAGCCCATAAATATCTAGGTAGACTAAACTGGTTTAACATAACTCTAGCCATTTCAGATAGAGTTTTGTTCTTACGTTCCACAACTCTATTTTGTTGCAGAGTCCTAGGACAAGAGAATTCATGCAGATAACCGTGTGTGTCACAAAATTGTTTGAATTATGCATTCTCAAATTCGCCGCCATGATCACTATGAATACGAGTAATCATGAACCCTTTTTCATTCTGTACTTTCTTGTAAAAGGTGACAAATTCTGATAATGCATCATTCTTGTGTGCAAGAAAATAAACCCATGTATATCTAGAGAAGTCATCTATAATGACAAATGCATATAACTTACCACCTAGACTAGCAATTCTGCTGGGTCCAAATAAGTCCATATGCAATAACTGTAAAGGTCTAGTGGTACTTACAGCGTTCTTGGATTTAAATGCGGATTTGGTAGCTTTGTTCTTTTTACATTCACTACATACCGTATCCTTCTTGAAAGAAATATCCGGTAAGCCACGTACCAACTTCTTCGTAGATAATCTTGAAATTGTATCCATGTTTGCATGATCGAGTCTCATATACCATAGTTGACTCTCAATACTTTTGGCTATCAAACATCTACCTGCTGTGTTAGCATCTTCCAACAAATAGAATACATATTGTTTATAATTTTTCACCATTGTGGTCCCAGGATGGCCTGGACAGTCATGCCAAAAATTTAAATTTGAAGGTATCTTTATGTGTCTGGCCGGTGATAGGTTATATACTATAGATAAGTTGTTGGCTCATAGAGGTATGAGACTTGACTACCCAGTGTGAGTAAAGTAGATCTCTGGTGATAAGCCGAAGAATTTCTCTAGAACGAACTTCTAGTTTCCTATTCTATAGGTTACGTAAATGTTTTCTTTATTTTTTTCGCTCATGGTTCCAATATGATACATGTTTACCCTTATGTCCTTAAAACTCAGTAAATTTATTCTAAAATTATGAGATTATAAGACATTTGTATAAGAGGGTGGGTTCCATTTGGTAAAATAAGTTGTGCTATTCCAGAGCCTTCAATAATGTGAGCATGACCGGCTATAGTGGATACTACGTTTGCACTAGTGGGGATGTTGGAGAAAAAAATATTTTAAGGATGGTGTGACTGGTAGCACTATCAATCAGGCAAAAGCTGTCTTTATTTAGATTTCTCGTGAATTTTATTTCCTAGTTATGACAATATCTTTATCAATACTTGTAGAGAAAAATAACAATTAATTCTAAACATAGAACTTTAGGTCAATGATAGTTTGTAATACCAACATTAAGCTTGTGGCCTTTCGGGGGCTAGCAACCCATTGCGACCTGCAAAAAATAATTCGCAGGAGACTGAGTTCCCCCGAGCATGCAGCAATGTTGACCCATTCGGTCTCAGTCAACTTGATTTTGATAGTTAACTAAACCATGTATTGATATGTCGCAAATATGACTCACATGAAGATTCAACTATGTTGCGGTGCTTAAAAGTTGTACATGGTCATGTATGTAATTTTATATTTCTTTAGTCTAGTACTTATGTACATCAAGTCGTACTTGGTACCATAATGTCCACTTAAACTCAAATCACCAGTCCACTTATACAGTCCAAAGTCCATCTACAAAAAGCCCAACCAATTAAACCAACTTCATGCCAAAACAAGCCATGAAATCTTACCCATTATGCCAACTGAACTCTGGTCGAACTCGATCACAATGGATCTGGACATACCAGACAGTTGTGAAATCCCAGATATTATGGTACCCAACATTCAAAAAAAATCCAAATATACACTCGAATTCTGACCAAACTCTGCCCACAAAAACCATATAAATAGGCATGGATCTTTACATTTATACTCACTCTTCTCTTCTCATCTTTCTTATCCTATAGAGTAATCTCTGAGCTTTAACCTTCTCATCTCCAAGATCAACTCCCTAAGCCTTATAGTTCCAAGTGCGATCTCGATTAGAAATTTTGAGAGAGTTGCACAAGTTTGGTTTATAAAAGCTTATCTCTACTGTCGAAGTCGCGAGTTCTTCGGATTTAAGCTCATTTTGTTGAAGTCGTTGTGCCCTTGGGATCAAAGCATAAGGTTTAAGGAGCTGCAAGCGCTTCGGATTCAAAGGTTTTGTTTCACTATTGTGACTATCGTGAATTCAACTCTGAGAAGATTTCTCAGACCTGGACTAGTCCTCTCAGAGGAAAACCAGGACAAAAATCTCGGTGTTTGTATTTTCTCTCTGAACTCTGCTATTTTTAATACTTGTTTTTCAATTGCATATATTTCTATACAGTTGGTCACCGCCTTTACTTAGAATAATTTTAATTGGACAGATATTTTCGTTGTACTCTATTTATCCCCCTCTAGAGTTGCCTATCGGTCCCTCAAATGGTGTCATAGCTAGTTCTCTTATTTACGGACTAACATCCCTAGAGTTATGACAACTATTGGATCTATCCACACTAATAATGGTGAAGGTCAGTCGACAAATAGGCCACCCCTATTTGATGGTACCAACTACACTTATTAGAAGACATGTATGAACTTCTATATGGAGTCTCTTAATTTTGATCTATGGTCTATAGTAATAGATGGGTATCATATGCCACATAGAATAGTCATAGATGGCAACCTTACTGAGAAGCCCCATGATAAATACACAAATACAGAAAAGAAACACGCCAGTCTTCTAAAGCTATTAACGCATTATTTTGTGCTTTAGACAGAAATAAATTCAATAATGTCTCAACTTGCACCACTTCACACGAAGTATGGAAGCTTCTTGAGGTGACTCATAAAGGAACCACACAAGTGAAGGAATCAAAGATCAACCGTCTAACACAAGAATATGAAACCTTCAATATGAAGTAGAATGAGATTGTGACTCAAATGTTCATACGGCTCCTAGACATCGTCAACCCTCTTGGCAAGGAGTACAGCAACCATGAAAAGATTCGAAAGGAGCTCAGAGGACCCACCAAGAACTGGAATCCCAAGGCCACAACAATCGTTGAGGGAAATGATCTGACAATAATGACCCTCGAGATTCTCATGGGCAAGCTGATGACTCACTACCAAAATAAGTCATATTGACGACGAATTTAGCGACGCTTGTTTAAAACATCGCTATATTTATTACATTTAGAAACGAAAATAAATGACGTCGCTAAACGTCACTATCAGTGACTTTTAGCATCATTTAGCGACAAGTTTATTATTAGGAAAGCAAACGTCGGGTAAACGTCGCAATTTTGTCGAAAAATGTTACTATTTTTTAGACTGCGACGTTTATCGACTCATCTACTTAAATGTCGCCAGTTTATTAATATACGGCGACGTTTAGCGACGTATGATAAGGACATCGCTAACTTATTTCATATAGAGTTTGATGGCCGATCGACTTTTTATTTTTTTTCCCAAATTTTTACTCCCACGTGCTCTCCCCAAAATTCCTTCTCCTCTCCGGCGACCCCCCCTCCTCTCCGGTGACCTCCTCCCCCCGATGACCCCCTGCCACCGGCGCCCCTCTCGACTCCGGCGACCCCTCTCCTGTCTCCTTCCCCGGCTCCCCTCGACCTCCCTCGACTCCAGCGACCACCCTCGTCCCCTGCACCGGCGCCCTCTGTCCCGACGACCCCCTCGACCCCCTGCCCCGGCGCTCCTCTGTCCCGACGACCCCCCTCGCTCAGGTAACACCGAACCCTAATCCTATCTCCATCATTCTGCCATGACACGGACACAGACGTTCACACACTGAGACACAGACACGGACATACTGACACACAGACACAGACATACACACACTAACACGCAGACACTGATTCTCTTTGTACATAACATCACAACACAGACACGAACACGGACATACGTACACTGACACACAGACACGGACATACACATATTAGTTTTCTCTCCATATTATATATACAAGTCTCTCATTCTAATTATATTATTTTAGAAATAAAGGAGAAAGAAAATGTAGAAACTTTTGTTTGAATCATGCAATTATACTACTTATATGATGCATAGGCAGTTAATTAGACAAGATTCTAGGCTTACAGTAATCTGTTTGGAAAAAAAATTGTGTATCGTAATCAATGAATTCAATCAACTAGTTGTTATTAATTTGAATTCTCCCAATTTATGGCTAATATAATTGTCTATACTATATTGTCGAGTGTCGTGTCCGTCCTTCCTACTCGGTGACTTTAGGAAATGTGACACCCAACCAATTAAATACACTACAAGATACAATGTGAGTATTCTGCCAGGTCAACAAAGAAGTCACATCGTAAATTACTCCGCTAACTACTGAACTATCAGTGACGTTTAGCAACGAATTTTTACGTTGCTGATTAGCAACGCCGCATCGGTAAACGTCGCTATGAATTAAAAATGTAGTGACGTATTTACGTTGCAAATAAATGTCGACATAGATATGAATAGCGATGTATTACGTGTTAGCGACCCGAAAATATGCGACAAGGAAAATTCGTCACTAATTTTGTCGCTAATATAGAATAGAGACATTTTTCTTCACTTTAGCGACGTTTTATGACGTCGCTAATATGACTTATTTTGGTAGTGACACACGAGCTAGATCTCAAGGAATTTGAAGATCCTGCGTCGAAAGAAAAGATGATTGCACTCAAAGCACATCATCACAAGAAAGCTTCAAACTATGACTCCGATGATGATAAATCTCAAGAAGATGGTGTTGCCCTAATGACCAGAAACTTTATCAAATTTCTGAAAATTAAGAGATTGAAGAAGGAGTCAAACGACAACAGTGATGAAGAGCCAATGTGTTATAACTGCAAGAAGCCTGGCCACATGAAGAGGGAATGCCCGATGATAAAGAGAGGAAGTCGAAGTGATCGCCCATCCAAAAGAACTTCATCAAGAAAATTTGCTAACACAAGCATCTGGCATGAGAGGGAAGCAAGTGAGTCTGAAGAAGAAAAAAAGACTCGAGACTCTGCAAACCTCTGCTTCATGGCACTAACTTATCAGGTATCAAATAAAACAAACTATGATGATTTCACTTTTGATAAATTAGGTGATGCCTTCAGTGATCTACTAGAGGAGTATAAAAATCTCAATAGTTATAAGTTCAAGCATGCCAAGAAAGATATTCAATCTTATCAGACTGCTAAGAGAAGTTAAGGATATGTCTTCTTGTAATAATCAAGACGAGATGTCCAAACTTAAGCTTAGTCTTTGTGAGGCTCGTGATTGCACTTACAAGAGATCTCAAGAGAATACTAGACTCAAGGAGGAACTCAAATCCGAAAAGAAGAAGTATCGTATAGCTACTCTTAGAATAGATGTTTTAATTACTAAGTATGATAAAATATGTGCTACCTCTAAAAGATTAGAGACTAGATTGGGTTAAATGGTTGAACAACCTATCATCCAACCTAACACGAGACACGTAGCTAAGCAAGTAAGGACATACAATAAGACTTATCCAAGAAAGGATAATAGAACTCATCATCATGCATACAGAACACACAAATCCAAATCTCATTACTATACTATAGAAGCATGGAATTTCACAACCAGAAAGACCATGCGCCAGACACTACATGCGCCAGGACTCGCACAGAACACTTCACAGCAAAGTCAATAACCATGGACATTTGAAGAAGGACTTTTTATTTATATATAAAAGTCTATTACATGTCTAGAAAAGGTTGTACAAAGAAGAATTTCTTCAAAGGAAAGATCCTAAGTCTACAGCCAGCGGCCACCATGCGCCTCCAGTAAGGCGCAGCAGTCATCATGCGCTGCCAGTCACCATGCGCTGTCAGTCAGGTGCAGCAGACATCATGCGCCTCCAACCAGGCGCATCCCACCATATCTTCAGCAGCTCAGTCATGTGCATCCAGCTCAGTTGTGTGCATCCCTTCAGCAGCCCAGCTATGTGCATCCCTTCAGCCAAATTCTTCCAGCCAGGCTCACCTGGCCGAGCAGAGCCCAGTTATGTGCCGCTCTTCCAGCCAGGCTCACCTGATAAGTGCTTCGCCAAGCAAAGCATTTAACCCTCTGGCTGGAACCAAGGAAGAGAAGAGCACCGCAAATGCTGAGGCCAGGGGAGGCTTCGAAAGAGCCTCCAAAGCCGAAGGAAGATCGTGATCGAAACCGCGGCTAAAGGAGCAGCTTTCAACACGATCAAAGTGGGGAAACCCCACTTTGAAGGAAGAGAGAGCCTAGCACCGCCATTCCGATCTACGGCTCTTCCGGAATAACGGGGACAAGGCCCGAGCATCCCTATCTTTGGATGCAACAGGCACCTTCCGCCTGCCTCGGAAGCCCTCGACTCCGTCTTTTGGATGTAACAGTCACCTTCAAGAGCATCGAAGACAACACAGCGTCTCATCTTCACCCTCGGGAGCACTTCGTCAATAGAATGCACCCGCATGTTCAAGTTCATGTTGGAAGTACGTGAGGGAATGAGAAGCAAATCTTCTCTCCATGCCACTATTTATAGGCCGGGCAGATCAAACCCACGCGCCAAGTGGATGACCCTCCGAATTCCGTGCAATGAATTTACATTAAATGGATGAACCGGACGCCTCGAATTCAGCCAAACGGCTATTTATAGCACTCGAAGAGCGAGACAGCCGCATCATTAAAAGACATGTCCGATGCGCCAGCCAGACAGCGCATCACACGGACGCGCCCTTCGGCATCAGGCGCATCACACAGACGCGCCCTACAGTACTCGGCGCATTACAGAGGGTGCGCCCTCACACATCTCCATACCGAGTGGAACGCCAACCGACGCGCCCACTCAGCTGTCTATCGAACGTCACCAACATTAAATGCTGAACTGACAGAGTTGGCAGCACGCCTCCCAAAGTCTGAACAGTTGACAGCTTTATTCAGAAAACGAAGCGTCGGCAACGTCAGCATCATCATGACTTTATTTCGACGGCTACTGCCACGTGGCCACTCCACCATCAGCATGCGCCTCTACGGCCATGCGTCCAAATCAGTATGCGCCTCAAAAGCCATGCGCCTCAGACTGCTCTCTGATCCCGAAAGACAGAAGAAAAGTCGCCTGCATGCGCCTCAAAAGCCATGCGCCCCAAATGGTTTGTAACTCCTAAAGGTTATGAGCCGCAACCTCCTCCTGCGCCCAATCCAAGGCGCAGCTCACCAGATCACTTCTCTCCACCAAATCCGAGATCTTCGAACCATGAGTCGACGACACGTGTCTTTTGACTCAACTCATCCAAGATTTCAGCAACGGAAAGATCTTCTCTCTGCTACGTGCCGGCTCACAATAGCAGTATGTAGAGTTCTCCCCCTCGATCAGGGCGCAGCATCCGTGCGCCTCCATCAGCAACCTCCACGTGGCATCCCCACACCGGCGCATCCTGCATGCGCGTATGAGCAGCCAGCCTGCAAAACTATAAATAGAAGGATCATCTCCTTCACACACACACAGAGACTCAGAACAGAAGACTCACAACACAGAGAGAATCGACAACAGAGAATCACCGAGAGGCAGTTCTAGACACTCAACGTCTTCCTCCTCTCAGCAAGCTCCAGCACCCAGAGCAATCAACACCTTCAGAGAACCGATAACCGTCGTCAGCCGGTCAACGGAGTCAACGCATTACCACTCGCTCCATTGGCACTAAGGACCCAGCTTAAACAAAAGTGTACTCCTAGGATTACATCTAAGTCCTATATTGTATCACTGTTCTGTTTGTATTAAGATTTCAATCAAAACAATTTTAATGGCAAACATATACATGCAAATTACAACACACCATGCCACACAATCAGACATTCTACTATAGATATCCTCGAAAATCACAGAGCACAATTTCACATAAACAGACCAACCATCATGCACCTAGCACCAACAACCTTGTCATATGCCATATGTCACTACTGCGAAAGAAAAAGGCATATTTCTAGATTTTGTATAACTAGAAAGTTGGTAGATCCAAATGTTTATGCATGGGTATCAAAAACTAACACAACATAACCCACGAGAAAATGAGTACCAAAGGTTACATCTACAACTTGTTTCTTGTTTTGTAGATAGAACCTCCTTCTCGTGCTAGGAGTAAGTGGATTCTCGATAGCGGCTGCTAACGACATAAGACCGGTGATGTCAACTTATTGCAACGCTATCGATGAAGGAAGGATACGTTTCCTTCGGTAACGACCTTAAGGGCTATATCTTTGGTAATAGTAATGTACGTATTCCTTCCTATCCTGTCATCAAGGACGTTTTGTCTAGTTACAGAATTAAAATATAACCTACCCAGCATAAGTCATCTTGTTGATCACGGTTATGGCATTAACTTCGTAAAAGATAAATATTCCATATATGAAAGGACTACCAATAATATCATATTTGAAGGTATAAGTGAAGACAATATATATATATTCTATCTATCAAAAGATACTAACCATGCAGAAAGATGCCTATATAGCAAATATGGACATCATCTCTAGACTATCTACAAAGAAACTTGTAAGAGGACTTCCAGATATTCCCTTCAAAAAGGATATGGTATGTTCTGACTGTGAAAAGAACAAAGCTACTAAATCCTCCTTTAAGTCAATAAACACTGTAGTACCTTTAGACCCCTTCAAATTCTGTATATGGACTTATTTGGACCTAACATAGTCGTCAATCTTGGCGGTAAGCTTTATGCATATGTTATTGTAGATGATTTCTCTAGATACACATGGGTTTTCTTTCTTGCAGATACAAATGAAGCATTTTTTGAGTTTGTTGCTTTTTGGTATAATACAAAAAGGGCTTCATGATTACTCGCATTCGAAGTGATCATGGAAGCGAATTCGAAAATAGTGATTTCAAAAACTTTTGTAAAATTTTTTCTTTTATGAACTTCCTGTCCTAGAACTCCTCAACAAAATGGTGTTATGGAACGGAAGAACAGAACTCTTGGCAATATGGCTAGAGTCATGTTAAATCAATACAATCTTCTGAAATATTTTTGGGCTAAAGCTGTAAATACATCATGTCATATTTTAAATAGAGTGCTTATTTGACCTATATTGAAGAAGACACCCTATGAGCTTTGGTTTGATAGAATTCCTAATATATGGTTGCAAGTGTTTTATTCTTAATACTAGAGATAATCTAGAAAATTTTGACTCCAAGACCGATAAAGGTATTTTTCTAGGTTATGCCACAAAAAACAAAGGCTATCGGATTTTCAACAAGCAATCACTGACCATTTAAGAGTCAATGAACATCACATTCGATGAGCTCAGCCAGTAACAACCACATGAAAGTGACGATGATGATGTAATTCAAACAAATGACAAACCCGTGGATACAAGTACATCAATTCATCTGGACTGTCTGCCAAAGATCCTGTGATTCTTTTCAGATCACCAAAGGAATTGGTAATAGGTGATGTATCCAAAGGTTTAAGTACTCGCTCTTCTAATAAAGATATCATTGCTTGTTGCTTTCATCTCTAAGATAGAACCTAAAAATGTAGGAGAGACTTTTAGATGAATTTAGATCTCTGCTATGCAAGAGAGACTCAACCAATTTGATCGTAATCATGTTTGGGAACTCGTTCTGAAACCAAATGATTATCCGATCATTGGCGCCAAATAGGTGTTCCGAAATAAAGTAGATAAGAATGTTTAGTCATACGTAATAAGGCACGTCTCGTAGCTCAAGGCTATAACCAAGAGGAAGGTATTGACTACAATGAGACATATGCTCTAGTTGCTTGACCAGAATCCATTCGAATGCTTTATGTTTTTGCTAGCTTTTATAATTTCAAACTATTTTAAATGGATGTTAAAAGTACTTTTTCTAAATGGTTTTATCAAAGAAGAAGATTTTGTTAAGAAAACCCCTAGTTTTGAAGATTTCAAACATCTTGACCACGTATTCAAGCTAAAAAAAGCACTATATGGACTCAAACAAGCCACACGTGCTTGGTATGAGCGCCTAAGTTCATTTCTACTTGAAAACGGTTTTTCAAAAGAAAAAGTTGATACAACCACCTCTACTATTCTATAATTTTACAATTTTAGTTGATGTCATATTTGTCACGACCCGCACCCAGTGTAGGGGTACGAGAAGTGGGTACGTCCAGACTATGCCGCAGTGTCGGTGGTAGAATGCTGTCCTAGGTTACTATCTAATCAACAACTCACACAATTATATAATGTACTTGTCAATCTCAACTCCGAACGGAGGACAAGTATAGATATAATAAAATCTCAATCACAGTCTAAGTACGATAAGATAACACAGAAGTTTATAACTAAAGACCAAACAACAATAAATATCAACTACTAAATAATAATATCTCAAACAATCTCAAAACAAAACAATATCTCAACTTATTACAATTCAAGTTCTAAAACATAAAAACTAAACCAAGTCTACTAGCTAGTCTCCTGATCACTCTGAGTGTCGAGACCAAAGGTAGCTAAAATATCTCCTGGTCCGTAGTAAGTAGGGCAATTATCCTCAGGGCAATCATCTGTAAAATTTTCAATAGGTCCAGTCAGGACAGAAACAAGCACATCTTATCTAGAAAACCCAAGTAAATGACAGAGAACTATAAAGCAGTTATAGACAGTTGTATTGATGAATATGACAGTTTATATTTAGGTGATGGTATAGAGAACAGTTGAGATACAAGGAAAGTATAGTAACTAAACAATAGAAGAATCATGGCAATGAAGACTGTAAATAGAAACTAGCTGAACTAGAGTAACATGATATAAGTCCAGACAGTAAGTATAAACAAGCGTAAAACCAAAGTAAGTCCAAACAACATGAATCTGATATCAGGTGATTCCAGTACAAGATGAGTCCAGTATAAGATGATTCCAGTCAGTGATCAAAGATTCCAGGGTGAGTCCAGACTATACTCTAACAGTATGTTTTTAAAATACCGAGGTCGACATGTAAACGGCTATAGTTAATCCGAAACATCACACACTCGGCCGGGTTTGAGATAGCTATCACCAGTTTGATTCCAGCATTTGGGTGATTCCAGATTTGGGATATGTCTATGTAGCTTCCCTTCCCGGAAATACTTTTCGAAATATCTTTTAGTTATTTAATTGTTTTAGATAAGTGTACGAATATTTTTAAAGCCAAATGAAAAGGGGGTATGAATAGATTCACCAAGAACTCTTAGTAGACATTTTAGTTGGTTATTATTATCACTATTATTTATTGTTATTATTATATTATTCTTATGATTATTATTATTGGTATTATTATATTATTCTCAAATAATATAAATGGTATTTGTTTATTCCTAAAATGAATTGTATATATATTTTTGACTAGGAATATTCATAGGGATTATATATATATATGATTGTATATAGATATATGTATATTAAATATATAAGTATTTATATAAATGTTTGTGTATATATATAGGCATTTATATATATATATATATATATATATATATATATATATATATATATATATATATATATATATATATATATATATATATATATATATATATATATATATAATCGTATATTAATACATATAGGTGTTTAGATAAATAATTGTGTAAATATATGAAGGTATATAGGTAACTATATATAAATATATAAATGTGTACTGAGGTTATTAAGAGAAATAGAATAAAGAAAAAGAAAAGAATAAGAAACAGAAGTAGTGTCCATACTCTGCTAACATAACCTCAGGCAATTATTAAATAATAGACTATTTAACCTCAGGCAAGTATTTGTATGTATTAATACTGTACCTATTATCGGCCCACCCCATGCCCCAGGAATGAGCCCACACCCCAGTTAACATAGCCGAGCCCAGCTTGGGTTCCTCCCACCCCGCACAGGGAATAACCCGAACTTCCTTTCCTACACAGGAATTCCTCAAACCAACAGTAGAGCAAACCCGATCAATTAATAGCAGTAACATTATTTCTACATTCATAATAGTTAAATATTTCAAGCCCCATCCGAACTTGACCTCCCCAACCGAGAGTAGCTGGAAGCTTAGGGTCCGTTTGGATATGTTTTTTGAAATTTTGTTCTGAAAACAGTTTTCAGAGATGATGTTATAAAGTTGTTTTCTGGGTATACAGATTCTGAGTTTGCGTTTGGTTACTTTCATCTGAATTATAATTTTAGGAAACAAAAGTAAAAAAACCTGTTTGGTAAAAAAATTTAAAAATATTTTTTTAGTAAAATTTAGTATAATATTTGTATTTGTGTGAAAAAAAAATATTCGTATTTGTGTGAAAAAATTGGGTGAGATTCTGCACCGGCGACGGGGAGGTCCTGTGGCTTACTGACTTGGAACTTTAGTAAGTTGTCCCTAATATACAAGCATTATAGAGGAGGAAGCATTTTAGTAAATACCATTAGGGCACAACATAAAATAACATATGCAAATGAATTCCTTATATGGAAGAGCATTAATAACAATGGTAACATTTGTAGCTTGATTTTAATTTAGTTAAACACAGCCAAGCCAAGCTTCATCCCATAGAATAAGGTAAGATGAGACTTTGCTCAATCTTCATTTTGTTTTTCTTGGATCTCATTCCAGAAGAAAAGGCAACAAAAGTTGGGATTTCTTTAAGCTACATGCCTACATCATCATTTCTTGCTATTTAATAAAAGGGACCTCCACTAGGAAGAGGCAGTTCATCGTCGAGTGTGGCCGAGTCCGGAGTCGAGGAAGCGACAGACGGAGCGTAAGAGTCCGGAGCTTCTCCCCCTCTGGCCCATGACTGTCGAGGGACCACAACGGCCCCCAGTCCATCGCGACTCCGGCAACGACTTCTCCCCCTCCAACTCCGACCCCGGCCCCTGCGACGGCGGCCGCGGTCTTCAGCACCATCCTAACCAAGATCCACGGCCTCCCTCGACGAACCCAGAGAGAAGAAAACATGCTGGGAGAAGAAAAAGTTTTTGGAAGAAAACGTGTTGGGAGAAGAAAAAAGAGAAAACAAGTTTTTTATGTTGTCCGAAAACCGATGTTTAAATATTGGTTTTCCCAAAAAAAATTCGGAGAAGAAAAAGTGTTGGGACCAGCCAAACACTATTTGAGACAGTTTTTGAGTTTAAACTGAAAACGCGTCAAAAAAATGATATCCAAACAGGCCCTTACTCTTAGATACATTTCCGTGGTCATAATGACCATTATGACCATTAGTGCACCCCAACCCAGTAGCTGTGAGACCCCCCACCAACCGAGAGCTGCTAAGCTCTGATTCATCCCAGCCCATACCCAAGGCCGACCCCAACTGAACCCCTCACAGGCCCGAGCGAATTAGCCCAGACCCAAGCCAACAGAGAGAGACTCTGTTCGCTCACCCCACGCGGATTATAAGAGAAAGAGAGAGATCGAGAGGTAACAAAAACCCTAAACTCTCAACTATCGCCGCACCACCTGCGCTTCCCCCACACACGCGAGCGCCGCCGTGGCTGACGCACAGACCGCCGGAGCCACGGCCAACCGGCCGACCACAGTCGGGATCAGCGCGCGCGTACGAAAGAAGGCAGCAGCGACACGTGCGGGGCTGTTTTCGTAACGCTGCTGCGTCGCGCTCGATCGATCATTTTCTGATTTTCCTCCTCAGGTACGAAGCCGATATATACATCTTTAAGTTCCTTTAATTGTCTTACATTTAGATGCCATAAATCGCTGGGGAAATCGACTGAAAGTCGACGACGAATCTGTCCTAAAACAGAACGCGTATTCTGTCCCAAACACCCAACTTCACATAGAAATTTCCATCAATCTATCCTTCGAATCAGGAAATTTTCTAAACAGAAGTTAAACCCAACATATAGGGCTAGAAGATTCCAGTAGGAAGTTTGTAGAAATTTGCTTTGTACAGAGAATTATCCACATGTAAACTTCAGGAAAAACCTGTTTTCAAAAACTAGAAATCGCTCCACACGACGTCCGTCCCGCCATTTCGGGCGACGTGGTCGTGCACCGAAGACATCGAAAGCTGCGTAACAGCTTCGTGGTCGTGTGGGCTTTGACGGAATTCAAATTGGTCGCGTGTGCGCGACGAATTCGACGCGTATCCGTCGGAATCGCCCCGTATCCGTCCAATGCAAATTCAGTCATAACTTTGTGCACACTCGTCAGATCGAGACGAAACTTACGCCAATAGGACCGTATCATTTTTCTGGTCCTGCATGCCAAGTTTGGTCCAATTCTGAGACAGTTGAAATCAACATCGTTTTGTGGGCCCCACGGTCCCGCTCAACGGGCGATTTTGTGCACGGCCCGCCGGAATCCAACTCTGGACATACGGTGGGGTTCGTATCGGAAAACTGGATCCGTAGACATGTAGTTTGACGACTTTAGAAACCGTTGACCCTGGCACGCTTTTCGGTGCAAAGCGGATCTAACGGTGGACATCGTTTTTGCCCGAAATTACCGTTTTGGCCCTGTGTCCAGAATTGGATTTAAGGACAGGCAATCCTAGCTAATTTGACTATTATGAGAACGTTGGTACTATTTATTTCAGCATCCGGAGACTTTTGCATGTGTTGATTGATTGTGGCTCGTGAGTGGTATTTATTATTGGTTTCTCCAGCTAAGGACCTCAGGCAAGTACACTTTCTGATTACTTTTTGATTCATAGTAGTCTTTTCATTTCATGTCTATACATATATCTTGCTGCTTGTTGACACGCTCGTCACACGGAGTTGTCGGGAGGAGAAATATCTTAGTAAACATGTGGACTACCCAGAAATATCCCATTGTCTTTCGTGAATGCTAGCCACTGCGTACGACACGTGCAGTGTGCCTGATTTACCCCCTAGCCGTCCACATGTTGAAACGGATATTTCACACCACCTAGATAGATGTCTTTTATTAGTTTTTCCTTGTTTACTTCTCTATCGTGCTATGACAATTGTTTCTTACTAGCTTTCATTTCTCATATGCTATTTTCATGACTTGTTGATTCTATTGTGTTTTGCACTGCCGTCGGTTTGTGTACTTGTTCCAATCCTGACTGGATAACCAACATTTTTCAGGTTTAGCCGCTATCACTCTTAGCACTGGGGAAGGCTTGGGTATGCTGAGGACAACCTAGAAATAGAAAACAGTTGTATCATTTTATTAAATGTAAAACTTTGTACTTTCCTTTAAATTTGTAAATGTTGTAATAAATGTAGAATTGTGAATGAGCAATATTGTTTTATTTTGAGCATTCATATTCTTGCGGGCTTGACAGCGTTCTACCGCCGACTCTGCGGCGTAGGCTGGCTTGGACACGTCTCGTATCCGAAAAAGCGGGTGCGGGTCGTGACAGTCTACATGTCTTACTCAAGTATTTCCCTTTCCAGCAAGTACAAGTGAATCCAGAATCCGACACGAGAATCGAGATGAGTCCAGCCAACATGATGATACCAGCAATGATTCCAGTAATAGAAGCCAGACATGATGATACCAACAATGATTCCAGTAATAGAGGCCAGACAAGATGGTATGTGTGTCACATACATGAATCCAGAAATATCCATACGTGTTATAACAGAGAATCACATAAAATTAACTAGAACTGAAGTACAGTAATTGACAAGTAAATGAGAGAACTATCAGAGAATGTACTCGCCTGGTACTCTGAAAAGAGTAGTATAATATCAGATGTCTGCATCGGAGTCACAATGTCCTAAATAGAGCAGTATGGGTTATAATGTGTTTAAAATACAATAAATAAAATTTTATGATACAATCTACATGATTTTTAGGCCAATCTAGGTCAAAGTCAAACTTGGTCAACTCTGGGTTAACCCAAGTCAACATCTAGTCAAACTAGGTCAATTGGTCACATTTAGGCTTAATGTTGACTTTTGGTCAACTCTTGTCAAGCTAGTCTAGGGTCAGTCAACTCAAGTCAAAACCAAAACCTACCCTAAGTTATTAACCTATATCACCATATATATACTCAATAAATCAACATATAACCTATACCTAAACTATAACCCAAACTTATATATATATTCACCCAAATATAACTATACTTCTATATCCCAAAATAATATATCATCACTATAATATATGAAAGTAAAACCCTCAACTTAGTAATTCTCCTAAACAAAATACCACACACAATCAAATTTCATCCTTACTTATCCATGGCAATTTCCTTACACTAGCCACTTATCAATATACCCTATGTAATGTAGTACCTATAGTATCTTAGCTTAACTTGCTAGGTAATAATTCCTACCTAAAGTGTATCCTACATTTATGTTACCAAATACAATACTCTACTCAAGACACACTATAAACCTCATTCACATATCCCCCTCCTTCTCTAATTTAGTAGAGTGATACATAAACCTCTAACAACTCAGTCAACATGAACATTCACTCAACCCTCATTCCTGGGTGCATGAACCACCCTCTGCTTTGCCTTCATGCTGTTGTTGTTGTGGCTTCCTTGCTATCTACTGCATACATGTATTACTCATGTATCCCTCTTGTACTAATATCAACTCACTCATCTAATACAACACTAAGCACATAACTCCAACTCTCATACATATATTCTCCTCCCATTCTTTCTGCCACAAGCTGCCACCCTTATTGTTACTGCTTGCTGCTACTCCTACTACTGCTGCTTGCTTCTACTCCTACTGCTACTGTTAATGCTGCCAAGGAAAATGCCTGCTGCTACAAGGCTTGAACATTGGCTAAATGGCCTGGGCATGCCTGTAATTAGGGACCCATGCTCCCAAAATGGCTAAGGCCACAAGCGAACCTAAGTGTTCAAACATTCTATACCAACACAAATACTCACAAAGCACTGACACCAATACCTCTCCTCTTAATTACACTGCCAATTAGACAATGCCCTGCTGCAGTCCTATCCTACTATACTCAATCAAATACTGAACTGAAATAAATACTAAACTAATCAAAGCAAAAGGTTAAGGAGGAACATGATATATATATATATATATATATATATATATATATATATATATATATATATATATATATATATATATATATATATGGCTAAACAACATGTGAATTGGACTGAACCTAACTCAAAGACTGGAATTAAACAGTAACACTTCACTCTCCATCTCATTACTAAACGTAAATGGTAGGGCAGAATAAGGAAACAGTGAACTACATAATGTAGTGATCTTCTTGATATCAAGAGGAATGAATGAAGGTAAGGTATGGTCTGCTTATACACAATATTGGCTCAATACTAACTGATACATAGAAGAAAAATTATGCATTTGGGAAATCACAACATGCAAGGTATATGAACATATTTGGGGAATGGCTCGAATGATACAGGGATTTGATATTGCCATATGGGAAATGGCAAGGTGATGGGGATACGCAAGTTATTGCAGGGACAAGACTGAGTATGAAGTTATGGTGGTCTCATACTCATAGGTCAAAACTAAGTGAACATGCTAGGAATCGAAGGGAAACCCCAGGATCTCTGATACACCTAATATTTAATCAAAACTCATGAACTCTCTAATACACTAACTGTCACCCAATCATATATAGATGCAAATGAAATCTAAAATAGCCTATATGACAGATGTATTCATATAAATCGTGTCCCAACTGAACTGAACTGAGCCTATATACATAGTATCCCTCAACTCAAACAAATCCCCAATTTCAGTTCAAAGTCAACTAGTCTTTTACATTCGAAACCCAACTAAAGAAGCAAACTCAAAATCAATAGGAATTCATAGTATACAGAGGCATGGCATATCTAACATGTCCATGTGTCCCATTGTGTCCAAAAATTGGGACACGAAGTGTCCAAGAATTCGAAGTGCCCACTGACAGAACTGGCAGTTGAGGCTGCCTCGTACAGCCATATCGAGGAGGATAGAGCTCGACACGTGGCACGAGGAGTCTCGTGCTCATACACGTGGCTAGGGTAGGTATAGGGCTAGGTCTTAGGGTGCCTGTACGAACCCCAAGACGTTTCATGTCCAAGTTCTAAAGCCGTATCAGAGAGTCGAAAAATCAGTGCACTGTGTAGTGTTAAAACAGTGCAGCTCATTTTTTATGTCCGATACGACACAAGATGTCATAAAATTTTAGGGGGGTCCTGACAGTGTCTGCCCCCACCTTCGTGCCAAGTGGCACGTATCCACGTGGTGTGTGTAGTGAGAAAACAATAGATGGTAGCAGGGCATGGGTACGGGGCATCGTAGTGAGGTTCGTGTCCAAATTTGGACATGGACACGTGTCCAATCATGCTCAGAGTTATAGTTTTGAAATTCCCATATATAGGGCTACACAACCATGTAATTAGTTTTGAAATTTACTAAAATAATTTCCTATGTGGTATTTCATCGAACACTCATTTAAATACACCGATACGTGTCCGATATGGACACGAAATGGACACGAATTCCTACCAAACTTGGGCTACACCTAGGGAAACCCTAAATGAATGCATCTATGGGAAAAAATCAGGAATTTATTAGGATTTATAGGGTTTTACCTATTGAGAGTTCAAACTCAATGTAAAGAGCCTCGACTTGACGTCTTCCTCGATTTGCTATGGTTCAAATGTCCTCAAACCTTGCTAGCAAGTACCCACAAGTCTTCTCTACTGTTGGGGATGATGCAATTGATTTGACTCAATTTGCGCTCAATTTGGATTAATTGGAAGAAGTTTAGGGAAGAACAAAGTAGGGTTCTTCTAGGTTTTTAAAAAGAGGCAAGGGCTTCTTAGTGTGACACTTATATGAGGGGGGCTTGTATGGCTGGCCACTAGATGAATTAGGATTAATTTTAGATGTAAATGAGTGGCTAGGGCTTGTCCACCCAATTTCAAGCCTTCCTATTGGTTCAAGGCTTTCTTTTTCACAAATATCCTAAGAAAAATATCCTACTACAATAATATCTAGATATTACTAACCTTGGCACTTAGTAGGAATGTTCTAACCATGATTCTAACCTCAAGACTAATCTAGGTTAGGTTAAACTTCTAGGTTAAGGCTTAACTAAAAGATTAGCACAATATTTAATTAATCAAAATTATAATTTCACAAAATTATCAAAATGACCAAAATACTCCTAGACTAAAAAGTTGTAATTAGTCATCCTAACCACATGACTAGGCTCCCTTGGTCATGGTTAGTCTCTAGGCTTAGCAAAACTAGGGTTTAACTAGTTAACCATCAAAATCATAATTCAATATTTTAAATAGTTTTAAATTAATTAAAAATTACTAAAAATCATAATATGATTTAAATATCATAATTAAATGATTATCATCACAAAACTTCAAAATTATTCTCATTTGGAAAACTAGGTGTTACAATATTTGGATCCACTAATGAGATGCTCTGTAACGAGTTTGCTAAGTGTATGTAACAAAAATTTGAAATAAGTATGATGAGAGAACTCAACTTCTTCCTCAGCTTAAAAATAAAGAAAACATCAAATGGAACATTCATTAATCAAGCTAAGTACACAAAGAAGTCACTTAAGAAGTTTGACATGGACAACGTCAAACCGATCGGATGGCAGCATCAACGAAGCTTGACCTGGACGAAAGTGGCAAACCTATAGATATATGTAAGGTATGATTGGTAGTTTGTTGTACCTAACTGCTAATCGTCCAGATATCATATTCTCTGTATGTTTATGTGCTAGATATTAGGTTAATCCTAAGAAATCACATATGTGTGCATTTAAGCGTATCCTCCGATACCTTAAAGGTACTTTAAAAAGCAGTCTATGGTATCCCAAAACAACATCCTTTGATCTTATTAGTTATTCGGATGCTAATTTTGCTAGATGTAAGGTCGATTGGAAAAGTACTAGTGGCACATGTCATTTTCTATGAAAGTCTCTAGTCTCCTGGTTTAGTAAGAAGCAAAATTTGGTCACCCTATCAATAATAGAGCCTGAGTACATCGCCGCAGAACGTTGTTGTACACAAATTTTGTGGATGAAACAAACTCTAGAAGACTTTGATCTGCACTACAAGAATATTCTTATATTTCATGATAACACTAGCACCATTAATCTCACTAAGAATCCAATATGTCACTCATATACTAAGCACATAGAAATTAGACATCATTTCTTAAGGGATCATCAACAACATGGGGACGTATGTTTATAATTTGTTGACACAGAGCATCAGTTAGCAGATATATTTACTAAACCTCTGGCAAAAGATCGATTCAACTTTGTCCGACGAAAATTAGGACTTCTTGACTCAGATAAAATGTAAGACAATGGCAGTGCTTTAAATTCTTACATCAACTAAGCTGCTAAAAGTTATGATATTTTTGGATACAAGCCAAAATGGCCCTTCTGTCACAAAGGCGTAAATAGCCTAAGCGACACAGTGTCAAGTATCTTCGGACTACCGCTAGCTGGAATCCGGCCCCTACAGCTCTCCAAGATTATCGGTAATTACAGTAACTTAAGACTTGATAAAGCCCATTTGGCACTCATATTTCATATACTTTATCTAATTCTAGAAAGCTAATGAGTCGAATAAATTTGACATTAGAAATCATTCTTCATATGCTAAACGACCTCAGGCCGAACTCGGTTCATAACCGAACTCGATTATGCATATATCAGCATTTTTTGAGATTTGGTCGACCCTACTCGATCTTAGGGCTATTGCTGCTATATATTCATCCCTTTTTTCGTAACTCTCGAACAGACCCACAAAAATCTTCCACCCAAGCTTTCAAAAGCATAGTTTTTGTCCAAACTCTAACTTGGTGGTTTGTCTCCTTTGACAAATATATATTCTCTTCCATCTTAAGGTAATTTTAATGGCTCCCAAAAGAAAACTATCTTTTGATCACCTTTTCGCTCCCATGATGCCAAACATAGGAGAATTCGATGTTTTCTATTTCGATGTCTCGAAAATTCTAATGAATGGTTCAATGATTTCTCTCATAGACCTATTTGTTCCGGGCACCACATTGATTTTCTCAAATACAATAATTTTCTACCTCTTTTTCAAAATCTTTAACTTGAAGAACTAGTTGCAACTTGCACTCATATTTTTATTAATGCTATATGCATGTTTTATTACAACTTGTCTTTTGAAAATGGCAAAATCTTTTCAAGGGTACGTGATGTTAACATAGAATTTGGTGCAACTGACTTACGCGACATCCTACGCATTCATGCGGAGGGTGGACCCTTGATTAGCATTACGCAAGTTCAATTTACCCATAACGTAACTTTGGAATCTTTCAAAAACTTTCTTTGTGCCCCCATACAATTGTCCACTGGGAAGATTTGATGCTCGCTATCTTAATTCATATTTCTATGAAATGCATCGTATCATATTTTCTACTTTTCTACCTAAGAGATCTGACTTTGATGATGTCTCTTATTTATAAATGTCTGCCTTATATCACATACATTAATCCATACCATTCAATCTTCCACAAACAATCATGTCTCAAATGGTAACTTGTCGCAAAAAGGGCATCCACTACTCTATGTCATGTATTTACCGCTTATCTTTTCTTTCTTCATCATATCGTATGATTTTTGTCCTTTTATTGATGAACCTATCTCTCTGAATCGAGTTCGACGTCATGAGCCAACTTTACTTCTACCTTATAATTCATCCTCAAACTCCAATACCAATGTTGCTAGATCTCCACCTTTTGAACCACCTACTACTGTGGACTCCATCCTTAGCTTTGCATGACCGCTTTAAAAAGGATGATGATCGTTTCGAAGCTTTCGACTTTTGTCAAACTCTACAGACACAAGCTATTGGCAACACTTTGATTGACATTCACTATACTCTATCTCAGCACCATGCTGGACCATTTTTGATTATCCGTGACCCGAATCGTCATGGCTATCGTATTGATGATGACTACGTCAAGAGGTATATATATGGATCCCATTGATGCTTTCTATGATTCTAATCGAGTTATTGATCCTGCTGCTGAAGGTGATGACTGATGGATCTTACCGCTTTATAAAAAGTTGTCTAGATAGCTCTACTGCTTATTGTATTTTTTTTTGAACTTAGTAAATTGATAAATAAAAACAATATTATCTCTGACAGTCATTTTTTATTATTGTGCATTTTAACTGTTGTGTTTCCTTGTCAAACAAATTACTCCACTCATTTTGGGGGAGCATGTCATTTCAATCAAATGACAATGGGGGAGAAAAATGTGCAAATAAGACATCTCATCACACTGCTGTATCAAACTGCTCCACAAGTTGCGAGAGAGCGCTGCCATTCAAAATAATTTGTTATATCATTCATAGTTTGTTAATTATAAAAATGGGAGAGATCGTTGGCTCATTCGGTCTTAGTCAACATGATTTTGATAGTTAACTAAACCATGTCTCGATATGTCGCAAATATGACTCACATGAAGATTCAACTATGTTGCGATGCTTGAAAGTTGTACTTGGTCAAATATATAATTTTATATTGTTTAAGTCTAGGACTTATGTACATCGAGTTGCACTTGGTACCAGAAGTCCACTCAAACTCAAAATCACTAGTCCACTTATATAGCCCAAAGCCCATCTACAAAAATTCCAACCAATTAAACCAACTTCATGCCAAAACAAGCCATGGAACTTTACCTATTCTGCCAACCGAACTCTGGCCGAACATGATTATAATGAATCTGGACATACCAGACAGTTGTGCAACCCCAGATATTGTGGCACCCAACGTTCAAAAAAATTTAAATATACACCTCTGACCGAACTCTTCCCACAAAAATCCTATAAATAAGCATGGATTTTCACATTTTTACTCACTCATCTCCTCTCATTTTTCTTATCCTATAGAGTGATCTCTAAGCTTTAACATTTCCATATCCTTCTAGTTCCAAGTGTGGTTAGAAGTCCTGAGAGAGTTGTACAAGCTTGATTTATAAAAGCTTATCTCTACTGTCGAAGTTCTTCGGATTAAAGCTCATGTTGTTGAAATCGTTGTGCCCTTCGGATCAAAGCACACGATGTAAAGAGCTGCAATCGTTTCGGATTCAAAGCATATGTTTCACTATTGTGACTATAGTGGATTCAACTCCAAGCAAGAATTCTCGGACCGGGACTAGTCCTCTCAGAGGAAAACCAGGATATAAATCTTGGTGTTTGCGTTTGCGTTTGCGTTTGCTCTTTGAACTCTTCTCTTTTCAATACTTGTTTTTCAATTGCATATATTTTTATACAGTTGGTCACTACCTTCACTTAGAATAATTTTAATTGAATATATATTTCCGTTGTATATTATTCATCTCCCTCTAGAGTTGCCAATCGGTCCCTCAAGCAATACTTGTCATGCATGCACCCATTTGGGGGTGGTACAAAACTCAAGCATTTTGTATCACTTTTACAAATAAAATCACAAAACAAAATGACATGATGGTTTTACATTTACATGCTATTACATTTACATGCCACTAAAACAAAATAATTCGTATTACTTGTAAACAATAATAATGGATTTACTGTATTTTACTTGAAAATGTTTGAGTAATCCAACATATACATAAGTCCAAAACAAGTGAAATTTAGGAAACATGTCTTAAAAGTTTTGATGACAACACATCCTAGTCAAATTTATTGGGTGACAACAACAAAGCAATTCATTGATTTGTATGCATATATGTGAGTAAAATAGTTTTAAAATAGCTTCATTTTTATCTCCATGTGGTCTGAAAAGACACAAAATCAATAAAAACAACCCAATCTTGAAAAACAATATATTATTATCTCCACGTGTACATATTATTTCATTCTTATCTCTATTTTCTACTTAGTAAAGTAGACTTGCACAGAAATTTCAAAATATAGAATAATAACTAAAGGGGCATCATTACATTTGCACCGTGTTTGGAAACATTTTTTTAGGACAGAAAGAAAATTTTAAGAAAAAAAATGGAGGGAAGTAAAATAAAGATAAAGTTAATTTTTTCTTCACTGGAAGATTTCTTTTAGTGTGACTCACATGATTTTTCTCCCAAATTTGTCTTCCTTATTATTCCTCTCTTTCTAAATGTTATTACTTCTAATTTTTCTTTCATTTTTTTCTCAATATTTTTCTTCCTCCATTTTCTCCTCCATCCAAACAACACCTTAGGAATAGGGGTCAGCAATATTCGATTTTGGACCGAAAATCGAACCGAACCGAATAAGAGGTTCGGTTCGGTTTAAAAAAATTCGGTTCGGTTTCGGTTTTGAAAATACTAAATTTTCTTATTCGGTTTTGTGTTTCGGTTTGGTCCAAAACCAAAAACCGAATAATTTTTTTTAATATATATATATATATATATATATATATATATATTACCTATAGTATACTATAGGTATATATATATACCTATAGATACCTATAGTAGGTATATATATATACCTACTATAGGTATCTATAGGTATATATATATACCTATAGTATACTATAGGTAATATATATATATATATATATATATATATATAGTTACTATATATATTAACAAAAAAAAAAAATGCAAAAAAAAAACAAACACAAAAAATCGAATAAACCAAATAAACCGAAAATCGAACCTATTTATTTCAGTTCGATTTGATTCGGTTATGGACCAATTCTGTTCGATTTTGATTTTGCTTATTCTATTTTGGTCCAATTCAATTTTGGATTATTCGATTCGGTTTAAACCGAATTAACCGAATGTTTACCCCTACTTAGGAATGTATATAAATGTACTCCAAAAAAGAGCTAAAAAAGGATGGGGAGCCAGAATGATGCTTAGGATATTGTGAAGGAAAATTGGCAATACTAGTTAAATGTCAATTTTGTTGCACAAAAATAGATACTAGTAACAAAACAGACGATTCCAATTTACTATGTCATGAACAACATGTTGTGAATATTTCAATGATTCCAAGTTGATGTTATATCATTTGCCTAGAGCAAAACAGTAATGGACATGGATATTGGTTTTCCTATTTGCGAAAAGAAGCCACTACCATAAAGAATGGCTTAGAGAAGTTGAATAAATTATGCTTTAACATTAGTACCTTCATGAAGTTTAACTATAGATTCCAACAATTGAAGCATATATTATTAATTTTGTACATACCAAAATACAAAACACAAGTAAATGGTGCACACTTTTACATATAAGCTTGAATGGTATTGTGCCTATGATGCTTAGTTTTACTTCAAATAGGCCTGTTAATGATAGCTTATCGGTCGGATGTTGGCATTACCACATCCGAATCGATAGCTATCGAATACATCCGATATCCGATCGGATGTGACTTTTGGCTCCCATATCTGTTAACGATAATTTTAATAGATATCGGATAATATTCGAACCAGTAAACCACACATTCCCCAAAAAATGAATAATAAGTATGAAAGTAACCAAACATAAATAGAAAAAAAATCATCAATTCAAAATCAAAATGAGAGAAATCAAACAGAGAGGGGGGGGGGGGGGGGGGGGGGGGGGGGGGGGAGAGAGAGAGAGAATCGGAGAAGAAAACATACGTAGAATGAAGATCCGAACGGCTTGTGCCTCTGTGCTTCACAACCTTCCTTAAGTTTGGGGAGAGAGAGGGAGTCTCTTTTAGTTTTATGGTTTTAGAGTCTCATTTAGTTCCTTTGTGATTATATCAAATGTAATCTACACCGTTCATATTTATAATTAAAATATATTGTAGATATTTAATTATCCTATTATCGCATCAGATGTTATCGGACCGGATATGACACTTCCCGTACCCGTATCCGATATCCGATAAATATCTTGTAAGACATCCGTATCCATAACCATATCCAAAATTTCAGATATTATCGGTTCAAATGCGGATCGAATATGAATTTTCGTTCCACCGTTGAAAGGCCTAACTTCAAATGACCATAATTACTTGCCATAAATAATCATCCTACTGCACACTTATATTGTCTTTTACGGTATACATTACAAATAAACTAGAAAATATTAAAGTATTTCCAATAAGGTTGATGACAATATTTAGAGTTCATTGTTACATGCATAAATTTTATTATAAAAAATAATATACACAAAAGTCTACTTACAGTCTGCGGATGATTGTTGCTGAAGGAACAAATTCTTTTGCATAGGAATTAACATATAAACTATGTCATGTTTCACAGTCTAGTGTCTCTGTTTCAGAGTTTATAGTCTGGTGCTGATAATGTGTTATTAAAAATGAGCGAAAAAGAGTAGAATTGGTAGCTGAATCAATCATCTGAAACTTTCTCATTGATAATATTTATAGTTATGGAGATGAAATACAATAGAGGTGCTTGTAGATAGATAAGAGCATCCATATTTAAATTTATTCTAAATCACAACATAACATTTATATACAACTATTATTTACAAGAAAATAGACGTAAATGCAAATTAAGTAATATTCAGGGTGCAAGGAAAAAAGTTAAGCCAAGGTCAAAACCAACCAGTCATAATCATTGTCGTCGTCGTCGTCCTCGTCCTCCCAAAACTTCCCAATCTCCATCAATCGTCAGATCCAACACCAAATCTTCAGATCCGTCCGAAGGAAGCAACGATGATCCCCGACGCCGCCGGAGCGGAGGACGAGGAGAAGTGGCTCGCCGAGGGCATCGCCGGCGTCCAGCAGAACGCCTTCTACATGCACCGCGCCCTCGTCAGTAACCCTAACCCTAATTTTTGCAAACCCTAACCCTAATTTTCTCGATCATCCTCTCCTTGCAGGACTCGAACAACATGAAGGACGCGCTCAAGTTCTCGGCGTTGATGCTGTCCGAGCTGAGGACCTCCAGGCTTTCCCCCCATAAGTACTACGAGCTATGTGAGTTGGGATTTTGTCTTGGTTTTCTTGTGGGAATTTGTCGGATTCTGTTTGTGATTTGTTGTTGTTTGTGGCGGGTGAAGACATGAGGGCATTCGACGAGCTGAGGAAGCTGGAGATGTTCTTCAGGGAGGAGACGAAGAGCCGGTGCTCTGTGATCGATCTCTACGAGCTCGTGCAGCACGCCGGGAACATCCTCCCCAGGCTGTAAGCTAATTTTCTGAATTTTAGTTACTTTTTGTTGGTCGTACAACGACCGTGGCAATTACTCGTACATCTTATAGATATGAACTTATTATTGTTAAAATCCCTGTCACCGCACCAAAATTCCGGAGTCTGTAAATGAGGTTCGAGGTTTCGAGTGCCCTTTTATGGGCTGAGAGCTAGATTTGTGTAGCCGTAAAATTATTGTAGGATTCCGCTTAAAGTGTGCGTCAAGCATGATTTGGACCTTGGTTGCTTTGATATCATGATTATTGACCCTGGCACTGCACAAGAACTCTAGAGTTGTGAATTACGATAAGGATTGAGGGTTATATATCTGTATTTATTATTGTATGAAGTACAAACTTGCGAAAAAAATGCATATTTCAGTGACCATTTTGGTTTAATAATTAATATGGAGCCTAATTGTGAAGTAGGAGCCTTTTAAGGGTTGTTTTGGTATTTCTTAGAAACTGATATAAGAACATGGTCAGCATCTATTTAGATTGCCCTTTGTGCTATTTCATTGTTGTTGGAATTGCCAAATGAGAAGAACCATAAGAATAGGAACTTTGGAGTTACACTTGTGAAAAAAGGGCGGCAGTGGGGAGAGTGGATCAGCCTATTTCTTAGGATCAATCTATTACGATTAGCTAGTAGAACATCACAGAGGTGGCAACGCCTTACTATTATTAGGGCATGAAAATGACGAGGGTGTCATTGGTTGACGGCAAGCCTTGGTGCTTGCATCCTGAAGGATGTGGGCTTGAGTTGTGCAAACCACCTCTCTCTCTATATATATCGGGGGCTAGGGTTGCTTACATATTAACTCTCTTCGTCCCTTTTGCATTAATTGGAGTCTCGTGGCATTGGAATGCCTCTTGTTTAGCATAACATTTTTGTTCATTGATTGGTGAGCTGAGTCTTGTAAACTACAATATATACATATCCTTAGTCCCTACCCAAAGGAAGTGAGAAGATGAAAAGTCTAAGTGAGGCTGATAAATAGAAAATTTCAAGTGTTCACTTAACCTAGTCATCCAATTAGTTGGCTTTTGGCCACGGACGAAGTGCTTACTGCAAATCAGTCAATATAACATTGGTTTGAACCTAATCCAGTTTTCTTTTAGATCTTAGAATATCCATTTTGTTCTAATGAAAAGGATTAGCCAGTCACTCAATCCGATTAATCGCTGATCGGTAGAAATTTCCATGTTTCTGTGTAATGTGGGTTAATTGTCTGATTTATTCGATTAACCGATAACCAGTGGTAGACTGAGTGCATGGTAAATACTGTTTAATATAACATTGTTTCAGATGTAAGCTAGATTTATTCCAAGTCTTAACGGCCCACGATATAACCATATCTACTTAAATGGTGCATACCTTTACGTTAGTATCAATAATTTCGAGCCGTTAAGCTGTTGAAGACAAATTCATATTCATATTTGGACTCTGTTGAAGGTCATCATGTTTCGTCCTCTTAAGGAGTGATTCTTTTGGACCTGAGTCGAACTTCCTAAACATGAATATTCTTTTGTTCCTTTTATTTCTTAGGGTCCTCCAAATTGTTGCGCTATAGAACATTGAGTTGTTTATTTCTTTCTCCCATAATACATCTTAATATCTAGCTTTACATGTGGTTCTGTTTGTTATCACAATAACACACCTTTGGGTAATTTTCATCTTACCTGTTTGTTGATCTATTAGGTATCTACTCTGTACAGTAGGATCTGTATACATAAAATCAAAAGAGGCTCCTGCTAAGGATGTTCTCAAGGACCTTGTAGAAATGTGCAGGGGCATACAACATCCTGTACGTGGGCTTTTTCTAAGGAGCTACCTCTCCCAAGTAAGCAGGGACAAGTTGCCAGATATTGGTTCAGAATATGAAGGGTAGGAATATCTTGTGATTCACATATCATTTTCTCAGTATATGCCTCTGTAAACTTCCTGAATGCATGAGATATGATGGACTGCAGAATCATCTGATATGCCAGCAGGATGGACTTTATTTTTGTTTGTTTCCACTGTTTTGCTTGCTATATACCTAGAATGTAAATAAACCTAAGAGATTGTCATTTTTTGGTACCATTGAGAGAACTTAATGTGGGTTGATATGCATTCAAGATGATTGCAGATGGGGATATACCTTTTTATACTTTTTACATATAGGATCTGACCATGGCATTGTTAGATAGGAATTGAATATATTGGCAAGAAAATCTTTGATTCGTAGATAAAAGCAGTGGCATAAATTGGCAATCATTTGATTTGTTGGTCCTAAAAGAAACTAAAATGGAGAAGCTGTGGTAAGAACAGGAACACTGATTTGGTCATAGAAAAACTAATGACACTAAGCAACATCAAACTACGAATCTACTTATGCCTTATTGCGATATTTTGGAAGGCATTATGTAACTGGTGACTGTGCACATAGTATCATAATTAGCTGACTGTTTGCTGGTTTCTTGTTTCCTCCTGTTCCATGTAAAGGGAAACTAGTATTGTAGCAAGAGTTATGATCATCAGGTCCTTTGTGTGTGTGTGTGGCGGGGGGGTCGATGCACCAAGTATTTCTGAAATTTGGAAAACTTGTACTAAAAAATTCTCACTTTTCAAAAGTTAGGGCTTGGTGGGGTGGGGTGGGTGGGTTGCATTGCGCCCCTCAAACCATGCTGTTGTAGTTCTGGCCTTGCTTGTAAAGTAGACGAAAACGATGTGAAGACCCTTGATTAGAACAAGAAAAAAAGAAGAGATTGGATAACAAGAAGAAGAATTAATTCGGAGAAGGGGAAAAGAGGAGTTTAAGAGTTTTAAGCTTAGAAGCCAGAACTCCTAGAAGGTCAACGAATCTCAGTAAGAATCTCGATTCGGCGGTTCTTATTTGGGAGCTCGCTTTCCCGATGACGGAAGCTCGTTTCTCTAACGACGGAAGCGCGTTCTCTGATGACATGAGCGCTTTCCATAATGTGACCATAATTTTAAAAGATGACATAAATTTTGAAGAAAGTTAGAAGATTGTTAATACACGTTTATCGAAGTACCAAGAAACTAAATATTATTTATATTGACATCATAGAAAATCAACATGCGAATGATCTCTCTGTAACTTTGAACTGAACTTTATAAATTCTATAGTAAGATATTTATAAGTTTTGATAACAATAATTAATAAACATAATTTTTTTTAATTAGTGCACGCTCCTATCACGTTTTTAACTTTAAACTCTTCTAAGTAGTCGCGTTCCCCTGCTCCTGCTTTCGCTTCTGACTTCTAAGGTTCTAAGATAAATTGTATTGAAAATAATAATTAGATGATTGTCTTACAAAAGGGCTGACCTCTTATTTATAGAGGTGGACAAATATAAAAAAAGAAGTTTCTAATTAAATGAGTCACTATAAAGGAGTTCTGTTAAAAATAGAATCACTAAATAGGAGTCTTACCAAAATAGAATAACCAAATAAGACTCAATAATAAAAATAGAATCACTACTTAAATAGAAAAGTTCTCATTAAACATGAACAGTAATTCAGTTACTTCTTCTGCTCGATGTGTCCTACATCAGTCCTTCCTTCATTGAAAAAGAACACAACCTCGTGTTAGCAGTAGGAAGGGCTGAATTGTCATCTCCATAGAATGTAAAAATATCTTGTACATTGAAGGTTTTAGAGATGTTAAAATGGTCAGGAAGATCTATCACATAGCCATTGTCAATTAAATTGTGCAACACCTTGAAAGGTCCGTTCTTCTTCACCTTGGTTTTATTGTATGTGCCAGTTGGAAATCTATCTTTGCTTAAGAATATCATCACAATATCTCCTTCAACAAATGTCTTTAGTCTTTGCTGTTTATTTGTATCGGCTTTATACTTGGCATTCGAGAGTTGAAGTGTGTCTCGAACTTCATCATGAATTTGAGTAACTTTTGTCCAACATATGATCTAAAGAAACATTGGCACCTGAAACATTTGGTAACACTACTGGATCAATTAAGTACCTTAGAATAAACAATCTAAAACATTTTACCTGTAAAACAGTTTACCGAAGTGCTATAGGCATACTACATGTGAGGTAAGAGAATATCCCAAGTCTTGGGCTTGTTACCACATTTAGCTCGAATCAAGTTCCCCAAAGAACGATTCACAACTTCAGTTTATCCATCTGTCTGCGGATGTGATGTGCTACTGAACTGCAAAGATGTGTCCAATCTCATCCCAAGAGTCTTCCAAAAATAACTTGAGAACTTTGTATCGCGATCAGTAGTAATTGATTTGGAGCACCATGAAGACGAACTCTCTCTTTGAAAAACAAGAAAGCAACATGGAAGGCATTTGAGGACTTTTTGCAAGATGCAAAATGTGCCATCTTAGAATATGGATCAACAACGACCATCACCGAATCAACATGTCGTTGAGTATGTGGTAGTCCCAAAACAAAAGCCATACCAACATCGACCCAAGGAGCATCCAGAACGCACAAAGGAGTATAGAAACCCGTGTTTTTGTATGTCCCTTGGATTGTTGACAAACAAAACACTGTCGAACAAGTTTGCCAACATTCTTTCTTAAAGTACCGTTCTTCAACTAAAGTAATTGTTTTATCACGTCCAAAATGTCCACCAAGTCCTCCGGCATGCAATTCACTGACTAGATGTTTTCGGAGAGAACCTTGAAGAATGCATAGACGATTACCTTTGAAAAGAAAGCCATCTTGAATATGAAATTCATTTATGGAGTTTTCTTGTGCTCCACAGTCAAACCCATTATAATAGGGGGAAACTTGGATGATAACGATTACTTTGATTAATGATTTTCATACCCGACCATGATTTTAATATCAACTCCTAAACGGTTGACCATTGATATTAAGTTGAGAGCTCTTGATAGTTAAATTCTTCATTTGATCTTTCTCAAACATCAAATCTACTCCATAGCCAACTCAATTTTGATGAGGCTAGCCTGGACCATGAAGAGAATGGTGATGACGAATTTGGTTGGTGGGAACATGCACTTACTATTTCTACTGTAAGTGCATGTTTCCACCAACCATATTGATTCACCATTGTCTTCATGGCCCAGGCCTTGGCCTCCTCAAAACTGAGTAGGCTAGGGAGTAGAATTTGATGTATTGGAAAGATCAAATGAATATGCAGTTGTGCACATCAATGTTTTTTAGATTAAAAGGTCTGTGGACAAGATGTGAAGTTTGTCTCCCGTATTGCAGTCTTGTTCAAGTATAGCACATTGTTTTCCAAGGTCTAATTATGTTGAATCCTAATGATGAGGTTGTTCTTGGATGAAGTTGCTTTGTGGCATCTACATCTGACCACAAACTCGTAGTTACGCTGGGGAGAGACCTGAAATGCAGATGGTAACATTTTAGCCACTGTACTTGCAAATGCTATTAACTTTTCAATCACACTTTTCGATGTCAATGCTGCTCAGAAGTTATACTTTAGCCAACTTCAGTTACAGATTTCTTTTTTGCTTGGTTGGATGTTACATGTATGCCAACTTTAATTACACATTATAAAATTCCAATCAACACTTTGTTTTTTGACTTAATTTCCAACTTGTGCTGACACCTTTCAGGGATGCTGACACAGTTAACGATGCTGTCGAGTTTGTGCTACAAAACTTCACGGAGATGAATAAACTCTGGGTCCGAATGCAACATCAGGTTGGTTTGATATATCTACTGACATTTTATCTTTATGCTTTCTTGTTAGTATGTAAGTTATTCTAGCACACACATCATGGACTCTAAATATGTAGAACATGCATGATTCTGTAGCATGGTAGTTAGCTGTGATCATGCAGGTATTTTAGTGATTGTGAAATTATTGATAATGTTAGGTGATTTGAGTTGAGCCAGAATCGGGATTTCTGGTCTGCAGGGACCCGTCAGGGAAAAGGAGAAGCGGGAAAAAGAGAGGAACGAGCTTCGTGATCTTGTAATATTTGTATCCTTTAACATCCTTCCAGCAAGATAGTATACAAACTTTTTTCACATGTGCAGACTTGTCTTTCTAGGTTGGCAAAAATCTGCATGTTCTTAGTCAGATAGAGGGAGTCGACCTTGATATGTACAAAGATTCCGTACTTCCCAGGGTATTGGAGCAGGTAGCAATTTATAGATAAGTCTAAAGGGCACCTTTACTTTACTTGGATGTCCTATTATATCTAATTGGGGTTGTTTTGATAGGTTGTTAACTGTAAAGATGAGTTGGCTCAATATTACTTGATGGACTGCATAATCCAAGTCTTCCCAGATGAATACCACTTGCAGACTCTTGAAATACTATTAGGTGCATGTCCTCAGCTTCAGGTGGGTACCATGATTGCTAACCTTCATGTCATTGTTGTTGCTTGAACGTCTGCTGTTCTGTGTACATGTATGTTAGAACATGTATATTAGAGCATTATTTCTAATTTTAATAAATATTTTTCTGTTTGTGATGACATATTGGTAATAAGATTTTCCGACCTTTTGATAGCATTACTGTTTGGAATATGTTTAAATTTGGAGAAATTTTGTACGCCCCCTTCTTTCTGAATGGTGGTTCCACACCATGTTGAAAAGTCTATTCCTTTGAACCCCTTACTCAACCAACTCTTTTTATTAAATAAAAAAAATCTGAAAAAACTGTTATACCCATCTCTATTTTAGCTTAGTTGTTGTTCACCTCCTCTCTCATGTGCTGTACAACACTTCTATCTCCTCTCTCTCTCTCTCTCACACACACACACACACACACACACACACACACACACACACACACAAACACACACATGGACAACTACCCTCTCTCTTAAGCTCACGTATTTTGTTTAGGGCACTCCCCTTATATTGAACCTTCACAAAAATATTTCCTTATCTTAATCCTTCACAAATCCACAACCTGCGACCCCAATAATATGTTTTTTCCTTATCCTAATATAACATATTATTGCTTGATATCCTCGAAGTGCTAAATATAACATGACAACTTGAATAGTAACATATTACTGCTAGCTATAACTTATAACTTCAAAAATAAAATATTACTGCTAAATATGACATGTAAACATCAAAAATGACATACTATGCTAACTATAACAAGATAACGTCAAAAATAATATATTAATTAGCACAAAATTTAACAATAACAATACATTACTAAGTGGTTAAGGCATTTGGTATAGAAATGGTATGTTTCGGACTTCCGGGTTCGAACCCATTGGCTCTTGTTTGTTTTTTTTTCTTGTAGAAAGTGTCATGATATATTTTTAAGTTAAATAGGAGAGGTAGGGAGGTTGTGTTGCAGAAATGTATAAAAAAAATATGTAACATTCTAGGAATACATATAACATTGTATGACTAGTAATAGCATTGTGAAGTCGAGAATATCATGTTCGGAATAAGTACAACATATTGTTGCTAAATATAACATAATGCCGTCCAAGTGCTAAATATAATATGGTAATGTCAATTTTTTTTAGAGATTACTACTAGATATAACACATTAATGTCCAAATAACATACGACTGCTAGTTATAACATGACAAGGTTACAAATAACATATTACTAACGCACTTATCAAAGGCACGCCTGAGGCACGAGGCGCACAAGGCTCCAGTCTCTGCTCCTTAGAACGTATGGGGCGAGGCGCCCTTTGTGAGGTGTGCGCCTCAGTGAGCCTCATAGCGAGGCTCATGCTCACTTGAGATGCACCTCGCATATGATACTTTATGTTTCCTTTTACATATTCTTTTACTAACAATTTTTTTTCCCAGTGAGTAGGGACCACCTTTGGTTCTGACAATTAATCTCTTGGAAAATGTGAAGTCTCTTAAGGTCAAAAGGAAAAAAAAACCCCTAACTCTCAAAAGCTTCCCTGTTCGGAAGATCAAAAGGAAAAAGAAAAACCCACATCATTTATATTCATGCCCGATAACTACTCTGTAATGTCAACTTTCAATATCTATTACATATACTTATTTGATTTATAAATATGATCTATTTATTTTTTGAATAAATGTACCTTGCCTTCAGCAAGCTTTCACCTTCACTTCAGGCCTCGGTCTTTTACACCTTTCATGCCTTTGTGCGCCTTTAACAACTTCAATTACATCTAAATAAAACATGATATCGACAAAGAACATATTACGTAAACACTACATTTGACATTAAGACATAGCCAAGTGGTTAAGGTATTTAATTTAGGGAGGAACCGAGGTCTTGGATTCGAGTCCCAATATTGGCCGATAACTTTTTAAATAGTTTTCTAGAGAATTTTTATATATAAATGCATAGTTTATATAAATTTGTTAATGTGGCCGCGGTTTGTGAAACGATAGGATAAGGAAAAAATAATTTTGTTAAGGTTCAATATAAGGGTTGAAAGAAATTTTGCTTGTGTTGCAGGTGAGAGAGAGAGAGAGAGATGACTTTGCAACAGGGGGCAGAACCAGCTTTCAGATAGTTACAGGGGGATGTACAAATATTCCCCCAGGTTTTTTTAGATGGGATAACTTAAAAGATCATAATGGTAGAACTAATGGAATTATAAATGATATCAAGGATTTGTTAAACGAAAAGAAAACTTGTAGAAGAAGATGAAAATTTTAGCTTGTGAGCAAATGGTGGACTGCTGAGGCATATAATGTAGACCTTTATACCGTTAAATGATGGCCCGGAAAAACTTCCTGGTCTACTCTTGCAGTTTTCAGTGACACCAGTTTTGGCAAATAGGATCAGGAATTTCAGCAGAGGGTATTTGAGCATTGGCAATTCATAGAGTTTCGGAAAGAAGACGAACAATGATAGCAATTTAATGGCGAGCATGGAAAGTTCAAAGCCAAAGCTAGTGGAACAAATGGGACTAGATACCCCTATAGACCTAACTGTAAGGCAATCTAACAATTTTGTAGTCTGGTTGGGAGACAACTTGTTGGTTAGTTTGTTTCAACAAGGTGCTTAGTAATGTGAAGTCAAGTGACTCGACATTAGGTAGTTATGATTTTGAGTTGAAGGATTAACATATATGGTGATTTGACACAGGTTCCTTAGATGCAAGATTCATTCACATACAGACATGATACTAATTCGGATTTTAGAAAATTTATGATATGGGTTCTGTACGGAGATGGTCACAAACACACACACACACAAAAGGCAGGGGGATGCCTAGCAGATTTATGCGGAAAAAGTGTTACCACTAAAGAAATTATGAATTTCTAACGCTATATATTTATTTGTATATATAAAACAAGGATTGCATTATAGCGAACTTTAGCAAAAACTTAAATGGACCAAAAACTACAATAACAAGTATTGAAAAATAGAAGAATAATTTATAATTCACCAAAAATAATATAATATAAAAATAAAATGTCAATGTAAGGCCAATATAAATATTTTAGGGCCAAACCAAAAATTGACTAAGAAAATAAAAGGGATCAAGTTCAAAAACAATTTTGAACAAAAATATAACAAAAATAAAATAAAATCTAGGTGGCGCTTTTATTCTTTGGCCGCATAATGCTATTATTTCCTGCATAATGTCTTTTTTTCCGCATAATGCTGCCTACTGCCTAGAATGCATAATATACTGATTTATTTGGCGGTGGGTAGCCGCATACCGCCTATGCTCACTTTTTAACGTATTTTAGAAAAAAAACACAACTTCTCAATAATACACCTTTCCATTTTTAGAGACCTTCTCTGCAACGAGAAAGTTATTTTCTATTTTTGATCACAATTCTTAACCGGTTGATGGCATCCGGGTCCGATGATCGCCAAATTTTTCGACAATGAGCTTTACATATGAGAAAACAAATTAATGAATCCCTCAATCTTCGGCAATGTTGTGGAGCCAGCTGACGGAGACACCTTATTCGGTTATTCCTCTTCTCAATCTTTTGGCGACGTTTTTCCCTAGTATTAACTTGCAGGGGAACCAAATGACTGTAGAGTCATAGACTCTTTGGTCCTGTTCGAAAAGAGCCAAATAATTCGATATTTCTCGTGTTGAACGAGATTTCATAAATTAGAGCGTCAACCTGCTTTATTTAGACATGGCAACCTTGTTTACTTAGACATGGCTATAACGAGCTATGTGGGAAGGTAGAGAATGGAGTGGTGAGAAATATTCTATGCCAATAACAAGTGTAACACGAAATTTGTATGCATGCTGGATAGTTTCCAATATTTTCTTAGTTCCCATTCACTGTCATTTTGTTCGTTGTGTTTGATGATGAAAGTGTGAGAGACCTATGACTTGTATTTGAGTTTGGTGGTATGAACAAAATTAAGGAGAATGATACTAGTGAACACGACGTCGCCGAAGGGTCGAGACTTTCGGACATGACCAAAGCGTCTCTAGTTGGGGAGGAATTGAGGGACTGGACCTGTTAATATGCAGTCGTCAGAACCAGATACCATCAATGGGTTTAGAATTGTGGTCATGAAAGGAAATTTGATCGTTAAAGTGAAGCTGAAAATGGAAGGATTTATTATTGATAAGTGCATAGTATTCTTTGTAAAAACTACTAAAATAACCATTTTTAATCTCAACCATTAGATATAATCCAAGGATCCAAATTTGGTTTCTCTTCTTCTCATCTAATATTTGTTTCTCACTTGATCATTACTCTCTCTCTACACACACGCGCGTTCCAAAAGGAGATTATTCTAGTTAGATCTTAATGATATCTATACTCATGTTTTGGGTAGTAACATGTTCCAAAAGGTTATAGAAAGGATTTGATTCAAAGAATATTGTTCTTGTATCTCAAATATGTTTGACACGATCACGACCATGCAAAATCACTTTTCAATCATGTCATCTCTTTGGAGCTAGGCATGAGCAAGTCATATCCAACACAGCTGTTGAGGAACTGGTCTGATGGATACGTGACCGATATGGACAGAGATACAATCCTACGAAGGACTATCCATGCAACATATTTTGAGACAAAGGAGACTACCCTATCATAGATGGTTTGGGACAAGCTTGCTATTATATTAGAGTATGCGTCAATGGTGTTACTGATTGTGGATGTAGATATGAGTGGTCTCAGAAAGCACTTTAGGCTGGGATGCTTCCTAATGTGACTTAATTCTGATGTGTTCATTATGCATCATAAGAAGTCATTACAAACTATATTTTGAAGCAAAAACCAGGCCATCACTAGTTAAAAGTTGTCCTAACTAGATCCTCTGCCTTAATTATTTTCCTGTTTGAATTTTAACTTTCTTTTTGCAGTCAACTGTTGACATCAAGACAGTGCTATCTCAACTTATGGATAGACTATCAAATTATGCTTCCTCCAGCGCAGAAGTGAGTATTCTACATGCTAGCTAAATAAATGATTTAAAGATTCCTTTCTTATTTATAACTGCTGCAGGTACTACCAGAATTCTTGCAAGTGGAAGCTTTTGCTAAATTGAGCAGTGCTATTGGAAAGGTAAATATTCTGCTTGGGTTATGCAAACTGACAGGCATGAACAAAACTGTAAAGTTATACACACACAAATATCCATATCTTATCTGAGTCAAAGCTAGGTCAGAATGGCCATTCAGCAAACCATACAGGCTTTGAGTTGCAAGTACCACTTCCTGGCAGGTTTTCATTCCAAAAGTCGCCTGATCTGGCCCATTTACAGCCCTAGATCCAATCAGTCCTTATCATATATGAGTCCAAGCTAGGTCAGAATGGCCATTCAGCAAACCAGACAGGCTTTGAGTTGCAAGTACAGCTTCCTGGCAGGTTTTCATTCCAAAAGTTGCCTGATCTGGCCCACTTACAGCCCTAGATCCAATCAGTCCTTATTCATTTCAAGTTTGAATTGTAGAATTCCTGACCTTTGTCCATAACGTGTATACTTGGATTTGGTTTGTAGATACCCGAGTTTATTTCCGAAACTATGTTAATTTGTATGTTTAACCATGAACTCTACCTTGGAAGGAATGCCCGTGCTAAGTGAGTAAAGTAAATCTTACACATCCACGGATATATGATAAGGTTTGGGCTTAAAAGATGTATACATAAGATTGAACTGCGTTTAAGGACCTCATTTTACGGGTTAACGTACTGCCCCTTTCTCATTTCATTTGTCTTCCCGAACCATTGTTGCCGTCACTGTTTATGTTTTTAGCTTCAGTGTTGGTGGGGTGTAAATTTTGGCAAGATACAAAGGGAAAGGGTAGAGAAAGAGGAGAGAATGAAATAAAGTGAAGACAGATCCAGTATATATTAATTTACTAGCTGCAGCCTTTGTCCATTCTCCAACGAGAGGTGGTATCAGTGGAATAAATGGGTGCTTAAACCTCCAGCAAGACTTTCCCCATACACGTGCATATGAGTGAGTGCAGGTGTAAGGAGGATAAGTATTATGAAGGCACTGTCAAAAACATAAAGAGAATGGACGTACTGCATGGTGGACCGTCTTAACAAATGATCCACATTGTCAACCATGACAATCATTATCATGTGTAAAGCATATGCAAAACCTTGTATTTCTATTTCAACATATTTACACATTCTAATGTTCCCCTGGATTACATTTTACTACTAATAGCTCCTTATGCTTGGTTCTCAGCTCCCTTAAAATTGAGAGCAGACTTGGCCAACATTACTTGCCCTGGGCCAGGCCGGCCCTGCCAACATAAGATAATTCTATTCTAGAGAATTTAAGGGTTACGGATCATAATGCTGAGAGTCTCTCTCTCTCTCTCTCTCTCTCTCCCTCTCTCTCTCATACCGATGAGTTTTTATTTTGAGGTCGCACACGTACGCATGAGTACACACATTGTTGTGTGATCGCATGTGTGCGCATGCATAAATGTGCCCAGGATTCGTGTATTTGTGTAGATATATGAGTTGATTTGTGTATGAGTACTTATGTACATGTTTGAGCAAATCCAATCACTCTAAAGTTTCACTTTTTGCATTTTTCTGGCAGGTCATTGAAGCACAGGTTGACATGCCTGTGTTTGGAGCAATCACTTTATATGTTTCACTTCTTACATTTATCCTTCGTGTCCATCCTGATCGACTGGATTATGTAGATCAAGTGCTGGTATGTTCAATTACATATAACTATGTTTATGAGTAGTTCAGTTGCGTTAAACATGAAGAGGATTTTGAATGATTTGTTCTTAGTAGATATAGTTTTTTTTATCAAGAATCCAAATTTATGCAGGAATCACCTTACAAAATATACTTTCAGAAATCAGTCTTAATTTTTACAGTAAACCTTCCGAATAATCTGAAGTAATGCTGCAATCAACTTATTTATATCTCCCTTTGGTCTTGCTTCGTTAACTGCATCTCATTCATTGACTTATTTGAAATTTAAAACCCATTGATACATTTTCCATGACACGTTGAAACAGGGAGCTTGCGTTAAGAAGCTTTCAGGAAAAGCTAAGCTCGAGGATAGCAAATCAACTAAGCAAATTGTTGCACTTCTTAGTGCTCCATTGGAGAAGTATAATGATATTGTCACTGCATTGAAGCTGTCTAACTATCCGAAAATCATGGATCACCTTGATACCGCTACAAATAAAGTCATGGCAGTGGTCATTATCCAGAGCATAATGAAGAACAACACTTGCGTATCCACTGCTGATAAAGTAGGTCCATATCCTATTTTTATTTATTTCTAATATCAACAATACGATTATTGGCTGTTTATTTTTTCTAGGTGGAATCTTTGTTTGTATTAATTAAAGGAATTATAAAGGATATTGATGGGACTCCAGATGATGAGGTGCACATTGAAATAAATATTACTGTATGAATGTTAACATTTTTCAGATAATCATATTCCGTACTGCATGCTAGTGCTTTTGGAATATGGCTTAGGCAACAGCTATTGCCCAAACCGGCATGCAGCGGATCATGCTGCCTTTTCTGACCTGGTGAATTTCTTGCCCATGTTTCAACTTCATACAGCTTGATGAAGAGGATTTCAAGGAGGAGCAGAACTCTGTTGCACGTCTGATTCACATGTTGTATAATGAGGATGCTGAAGAGATGTTGCAGGTAACCAACAGGATTTTATGCGCTTTCTCCTTTTGTGAAAATCTGCATCGTGAATCATATGCCATTGCTTGCCACTATCTTTTCATAAGGTTAAACAGGGCTCAGATGTACCTTTGATGAACAGGGAATATGGGCATTGATGTTCAATAGTTTGAATTTAAAAGGGATAACCTACTCATAGATGATCTAAATGTGTAACATCCAAACATAAAGAGAAGTATCTATAGAGTTGTTAATTAAAGTCAAACATAATGAGATCTCTGCTGCATGGTATCTCTTGAAGTCAGTGAAAAATAGTTGTTTACTCTAAGATACAATCTTTGTGAAATTGGATTTTTGTAGTTCGATGCTCCCTTTGGGTTAGAGGTACCTTTCTGTACGGATATGTTAAATCATTTTTATTTCTTAAATGTGTATTCCAAAGCATATGCAGCTTAAGTCATCTTTTTGTACTGGCTTACTGGAAGTAATTTTTTGACCACTTACAAGTTACAAGAGTGCTTTAAGTAGATTCCTAAGTAGTTTCAATCTCTAGACATGGGAAACAAAGTTAATCTCACTAGTCTGGTTTACTTTAGTGCATGAAAGAATAAACGATTGGCAAGGATGCCTTATGGGTGAGACCTTATTTAAGTAATTTTTAGATGAGCTCATACTCTATGACCAAAAAGGATAGATCTACCAAGTACCAACCTGTCAATTAGCCTCTAGGCTAGGAATTTGACACCATCGAAGAGGCCTGAAGCCAAGTTCACAGCCAGTCATAAAATCATTGTCAATTATTTGTGGAGTATTTTTTTGCTGTATAACTGACTCCATCATGATGTGAGAAGGCTTGGATGACTACAAAGATCATGATATTGATATAACAACACCAAAATCGTGAATGCCAGGGAAATATCTAATCGCAATGAATAAACATGGGTTTATATCTGGTTTGTCTATGGGTGTTCATTAGTTACTTTAGATTTCTCTCCCGCCACCCCCTCCCCCCATGCCTGATGTTTCATGTGTACAAATAGCTTGATGTTTGCTTTGATATCAATTTCCATTTAAGTACAATTTCTTCTTGGGGTTATTACTCACTTGTATTAGATTGTAAGTCTTCTTTGGTAAAAATCCATGTTGATTATGCTGTGAATGATTTTTTCAGATTATATGTACTGTGAGGAAGCATATTCTTCTTGGAGGACCAAAGCGCCTGCCTTTTACTGTACCCCCACTTGTGTTCTCTTCCCTTAAGGTCTGTACTTGTTTTTTCAAAATATATACTTCGGGTTTTGTCTTTGTGATGTTTCTGAAATTCTGAATGTTTGGTTGCCAAGAAAGCAAGGGAAAGAAAACTGAAATGGATCATATATAAATAGGATCTCCTTCTAAATGATCATTTTCCTCACTTTTTACCGAACCAAAGACAGGTTGAACGACTGTTAAATGTTACCGTAGTTCTGCATTGGTTGAGAGTTCTTAATCAAGAAGTGGCTTTTCTTAGGGTTGCTAAGGAAGTCCTTAAGGGATTCTAGAGAGAAGGAGAGCTTGTTGGAGATCGTTCAGCGATGGTTTTACCTTATGATATTATGTGTGTAATTCTTGTAAGGTTCTTTTGTTGATTCAAGAGTTATTTCCTCCTTCGGCTCGTGGAGTAGATTGAGTTTGACCGAACCATGTTAAACATTGTGTGTTGTGTTATTTCTTACTATTGTTTGGTTATTCGTGTCTTGCTATTATCGTCGTTGTAAGGTTATGTTTGCCGCTTCTGGAGGAATATATATATCCCGTCGCCCTCGACCGTTGGATCTAGCGGACGCATGCACGCCCCCCCCGATCCGATGGTACAGGGGGGCGGGGCTCCCCCCTACGGGACTTTTGATCCGCGCCATATATATATATATATATATATATATATAGAGAGAGAGAGAGAGAGAGAGGAGAGAGAGAGAGAGAGAGAGAGAGAGAGGGCGGAGCGGGGCTCCCAATCCACTCCCTATATGGCCGCGGATCAAAAGCCCCGCTCCCTCCTCTACCGTCGGATCGAGCGGACCCCGTTCGATCCGACGCACGAGGGGGGAGCAGGGCTTTGGCGGGGCTCCTGGACGGGGCTTTTGATCTGCGGCCGTATATATATATATATATATATATATATATATATATATATATATATATATAAACAATATTTTGCGATGTTGTTAAGGGTCCGTTATATATATATATATATATATATATATATATATATATCAACAATATTTTGCGATGTTGTTAAGGGTCCGTTATATATATATATATATATATATATATATCAACAATATTTTGCGATGTTGTTAAGGGTCCGTTATATATATATATATATATATATATATATATATATATATATATATATATATCAACAATATTTGCGATGTTGTTAAGGGTCCGTTTGGATAGGTTTTCTGAAATCTTATTCTGAAAACAGTTTTCAAAGAATATGTTATAAGGTTGTTTTCTAGAAGTAATAATTCTGACTTTGCGTTTGGTTATTTTCATTTGAAAATTGGTTTTAAGAAAAGAAGTTTAAAAATTTTGTTTGGTAATTTTTTTTTAAAAATTGTTTTAATAAAATCCTATGAAAATAGAAAAAAAATCAAAAAAATTGATGTTAGAACTAGGGCCACTTCTGGAGGTCAAAACCAACGAAACATTTACATAAAATTTTGTCCAGAAATCTACCTTCCCAAGAAAAGAAAATTCCTTCACATTTTTTTCTACAAATTAATGTTAGAACTAGGGCCACAGCCTAGCGTTAGGTTACTCTTAAGGCCTCGTTTGGTTCGCGGAATGGAAGGGAAAGGAAATCAATTCCTTGTCATTTCCTTTCCTTTGGGAAATTTTATTTCTCATTGATTTTCCTTTCCGATGTTTGAAAATGTCAAGGAATTTGGAAAGAGAAGTGATTACTTCAATGTGGGAAATTGATTCCTTGCTTGGATGGATGAAATCACTTTTCCTCCTAATTTTTCTTCCATTGTGAATCACTTTCCTTTCCTCCTCAATTCCTTTGGCACCCAAACATAGGAAAGTAATCACTTTTATTTTCCAACCCGGAGATTCCGCGAACCAAATGAGGCCCAAGAAAAAGTTGAATAGGATGAATAAAAATTGTATGGCCATTGTAATTCTATTTTCAAGTTAGTTTGTAGTTCGTTTGGTATGACCATTGCAATTCCATTTTCATAACATAGCATATCTGGAATTCTCAAGTGAGGGAGAGATCCGCAAAGATCTGAGCTGGAACGGAGCGATGCGATCGATGGATCCGTCGTCGTCGTCGGTGCCACTGAGAATGGAGGTGGAGCAGTCGTCTCTGTGCAACTGCGTGGAGGTGGAGCGGTTGAGGGCTAGCTCTGACATGCTCCTTAAGGCCCACGATGAGGACGACCACGCCCTCTCCGCTGCGGCCAAGGTGGCGGAGGAGGCCGACGAGGCTGTCTGCGGTGAAGGAAGGGAGTAGGTTGTCCATGACGACCCGGACGAGGACACGGAAGGGGAGGCCAAGGTAGAGGGTGGCTGAGGAGTTTTAGATGGAAGAGTTAGAGAGAGAGAGAGAGAGAGAGAGAGTTGGAAGAGCTGTCAGTCCCCAAAATTTTTCACTCAGAAAGAGATGGAAAATTTTCACTCAGAAAACAGCTTTAAGCTACTCTTAGAAAACTGTGTTTAAACAATTCCACTCTCAAAAAATTTCAGAAATAACATTTGTAGTTGTCATGTCCAAACGCACTTTATTCAAATTTTATTTTTAAACTCTATAAACTGAGTTATAAAACACATCCAAACAAACCCTAAGTATCTGAGCTGAATTGCTATTGGATTGTGCAAGAAACTTCCTGTCATTAGTATCCACTCTTTTGAACAACTGGATAATTATCAACAATATTTGTGTGGATGGAGCTACGGTATCTAGTCGTCGTCATCATCATCATCCAAGCCTTTTCCCATTAGAATAGGGTCGGCTTGCAGCATTGGTATCTAGTCATATTTTGTGTAATAATTTCTTCTTCCTGGTTTATTGTGATTTTTATTACACTCTGAGAGTATTTACTCGAGTTTCATTTTTTATCAATGTGCAAGCCATATGTTCACAATTAGGATGTCAAAGAAGCACTTGCTATATTTTCCCCCTCAAATATTAGTTGCACAACTTCTTCTTTCTGCAAGTATGATATGGATTTTCTATATATAAACATGTCATAATTATCTTTCTCTGCAGTTAGTGAGACGTTTGCAAGGTCAGGATGGGGACGTAGCTGGAGAAGAGGTGCCTGCAACACCGAAGAAAATATTTCAGATCTTACATCAGGTATATTAAGTGAAAAGTCCTCTGGAACATCTTAGGCTTGGTTTGGGATTGCTGATGCTTTTCAAAAGCTCACAATAGAAGCAGCTTTTGACAGCAGGTGTGAGGCTGCTGTCAAAAGCTTCCCCAAAATTGAACTTTCTCAAAAAAAATTGATAAGTTGTTGTTACCAAACAACCCTGGACTGCTTTCCAAGAATAAAAAGCAGAAGCAGCCTCCAATAAGCAATCCGAAATCCACCCTTATACAACTGCTCTAATGTGTTGAAAAAGTATCTATATGTAAAAAATGTATGATCTTAAATTCATTCTTCAAAGTGATGTATCATACAACTCCAGAGACCTGATGTAACATGAAATATGTTCATTTTAGGTGTATGTACATAACTTTTGAATTCTTTTTCTTCTCTGTATACCAAATGTTCTTTATGGTCCTCTGTTTCCAAGTAATGTTTACCTAGAAAAAGAGTGTTTATACTTGCATTTAGCATTCAGCTTGTCTTTATGCTGAATAGTTCCAGTCATTCGCAAATCCTGCAACTCTACAGATTATTGAGGCATTGTCATCTGTTCCTTCTCCAGAACTTGCCTTAAGGTTGTATTTGCAATGTGCAGAGGTATGCTGGATTGATATAAGACTCCTTCCACTTTGTAGTGATAAGCACCAGCATATCTTTATTCTTATCTTCTTTTTTCTAATCAGGCTGCCAACGATTGTGACCTGGAACCTGTTGCATATGAATTTTTCACTCAAGCATTTATACTGTATGAAGAAGAAATTGCAGTAAGTGATTTGTACAAGCACCAGTTCTCATCCTCATGATTGGTTCTTTTCTTGCTGGATTCATGTAATACATGAGAATGGCCAAATAGATATTAAAGATAATTGTTCCTTTTATTTTTGATGAAAAGGTTCCATAAAACTGGACTCACTTTCATTAATTCAAATGGTCTGAAAGTATTAATAAAGCAATCTGGTCTGTACTTAAAGTCTCCATATGCCTACATATTTTTTATCTGCACATAAATTTGGTGTTTTTTTTGGGAACAGGATTCTAAAGCACAGGTGACTGCAATTCACTTGATCATAGGAACTCTTCAGAGGATGAACATTTTTGGAGTGGAAAACAGAGATACCTTAACGCATAAAGCCACGGGGGTTTGTCAATATCCCATGATTAGGAGAATCTCTGTAAGGGCTTCGATAAACTTTTTACTGATTTTTTTGTTTTGTTTTGCAGTATTCCGCAAAGCTTTTAAAGAAGCCTGATCAGTGTAGAGCAGTTTATGCATGCTCACACCTATTTTGGGTCGATGAACAAGATGTAATCAATGATGGAGAAAGGTGCAGAATTATACATATACAGAGACAGAGACCACAGAATATAGTGTCTAATTTATATGTTGCTAATAGATTTTAATTCCAGAATGTGCCATGTGATTATGATTTTTTTAGTGCCATTGTTGCTAAATAGCCTTACTATAGGTTTAGACACAATGTTACATACTTCTCTGTTGGTCTTTTTAGTATTTATCGTAAGAAGATATCTACTGTTGTCAGCTAAACTTATTTCTTTTCCTTTTTCAGAGTCCTTTTATGCCTAAAGCGTGCCTTGAGAATTGCAAATGCTGCGCAGCAGATGGCCAGCGCAACACGGGGGTAGCAGTGGTTCTGTCACATTGTTTGTGGAAATACTGAACAAGTAAATTCATTACCATAACATGTAACCATGAAATTTGGAAAAAAAAATTGTGTAGATTGTCAGAATTTCTGTGTGGTTTCAGGTACTTGTACTTTTTGGAGAAAGGCAATCCTCAAATTACTAGTGCTGCAATTCAGGGTCTGATTGAATTGATAACAACTGAGATGCAAAATGAGAACTCTGCATCGGATCCATCTGCTGATTCTTTCTTTGCTAGCACGTTGAGATATATTCAGTTTCAGAAACAGAAGGGTGGCAACATGGGTGAAAAATATGAGCCCATACAAGTTTAATCACCAAGGCTTCGGTAATGCAGCTTTATGCTCTGTTCAAGGGTTTGGGAGAGTGGACGGGAACCAGACTCAATTGGTGTCTCTTCGATGGTTTGGAAATGGTGAATATTACTTGTGCACACATTATAGCCGACGTCACCATTTTTGTATTTGGCTTACGGTCTCAATAGAATAATGAGAAGATTCACATGTTTATATGCCCTAATGATTTGTAATTTTACGAGTCCAATTGATTCAGACTCTTTTTTGTGGTGTGCCCAGTTGACAATCTTTTATCCTGGTTATAGACATTATTAGAAAATTCTTGTAAATCTCTGTTTTGAAGTTGTACTGGTGGGAGGTTGTAAATTGCTCTGCGAAAAACTGTGTTGAAATTTGAACTTTCTGTTGGACAATAGACTTCTCAAACCTTGTCAAGTTACACATAAGAAAGCGGTGCAAAAGAAAATTCCGGGGTGATGGTCAAAGAATACAAAATCAATCTTGTAAAAGAATAGAAGAAAAAACTAAACGTCACACATTTTTTGCAATCTTATGTGAAAGATTTGGGGGGTTGTTCTTGGGTGAAATTACTTTTGTAATGTCTAGTCCTTGTTGGTGAGAATTATACATGCGGATGTGCTCATCACGTGGCATGGTGAACCTTGAGTCTCCTCTAGTAGTGCCATGATACACCATGCAGACTAAATTAGAAAAATAAAAATAAAACATGGTGTATTATGCCACTATTGATGGGAACTTGGTCATCGTTAAGGGATTTAGATTATACTCATTCCATTTACCAGACTTAATGATCCCGATATTATTTATTGTCACTACCTCCCTGTGTCACCTCCCCATATCAGGAATACCATTGTCACATTGTGAGTCCGTTCCACTGAATAATTTATCTTTTTTTTACTGAAAAATTAGTCCTTGTTGGGGGTATTGGACCTCGTTGAATATATTGGAAGAACTTGTCAAACTAGTCATGTTTTCACTCTTCTCCTTTGCGTTGGACAAGTCTTCCACATCTTGATCTTGACGTATGTAGGTTTGTTTGGTAATCTAAGTCTCGACTAGATGCAACGTGGTTGCAAGTCCCAACAGATCTCACCTAAAGATAGTCCTAACAGAGCAAATCTTAGTATATTAAGACTTTGTCAAGTCTTATTATTCCTCGGTGTCGCCGTTGTCATTTCATTTCAGTGGACACGAAATGATAGTGAAATATTACCATGTCACATTAAAAGTTGGTTCAACCGTAAAGGACTAAAAAAGTGGTTGAGTAATCTATTTGTCCAAGTAAATTGTACTACAAACTTCACAAGTCTGGAAGAGAAGAAAAGGTCCGAGGGATCAAAGAACTTGGAAATTTATTGGTCTAACTTACCTACTTTCTTCTCTCGGGAGAAATCGAACAATTTAAGCCATGTTTGAAGTAAAAGTGAAGCAAATTTTGCATATTTCTTGGTCCAACCTACCTACTTTCTTCCCTTGAGAAAAATAAAACATGTAGAAATAAGGCTGCCAGCTTGCAATGTTTTAAAAGTACAAATTTCTTCATAAGTGGCCTAAAACTCTGTATTAGCAATTAAGCGATTGGTTGGTCATATGCAATTAGGCCTCGTTTGGAACCACGAAAGGAAAATCAATTCTTTTGTATTTTTCATGGGGAATGAGGAAGTATGATTCCTATCAGATTTTCTTTTCTATGTTTGGTAAAACAAAAAAATATTTAATAAAAACCATTTGATTTCTCTTTTCGGTATTTGGTTGGTGTAGGAAATGAAAGAAAAAATATATCAATATTCCAGTAATATTTCATGTCAACATAATTATAGTCAACAAAATTCAAAGAATTAATTGATAAAATAGGCAATAAATCAAGGTTAATTTTGTCATATTTTTGGTAATTAATGCTGGAAAAGGAGGAGGAAAAATGAATCACATGGATCATAAGAGGAACCATTTTTCCTCGTATTTTTTCCATGTCATAAAAATATTTCTTAAATTTGTGGCTACCAAACAGAGAAAAAGAAAAGTTTTCTTTCCTGGTTCCTTGAATCCAGAAAAATATTTCCTAAATTTGTGGCTACCAAATAAACAGAAGTAACACGTTTCCTTTCCCAATTCCTTAAATCATTGAACCAAAGGCCTTAGGGTTTGCTTGATTATGCAGCATGAGTACAACCATAGTTCCATAATGCTTGCGGCAATATATTGTTGTTGTTGCATGCAAAAGTAGATGAACCAGAAACTACTTTCATTGTGTACATGAAACATGAGGCAAAGTAAAATAAAAAATATTATAAGTAAAAAAAAATAGATGGTATAGCTATCCTGATTGCAACATAAGGTTCGAGTAAGTTACAAGAAAGTTGCCACTTGCATCATATCTTAGTACACTGCAAATAAAGTTGCACCTTTATGACAAATAAAGTTGCACCTTTATGATATAGCTACAATCATCCAAACATCTACCATAATTTTTATCACGCAAGTAAATGATAAATCTGCAAATGTTTCTTTAATTGTGTACACTAGCAAACGAAACTTCTCAGCCTTGAGAAGCTTCTTTGTTCCTCCCAAGAGAGAAGATCCCTAGGTTGGATTTGGTATATGCTTATAGTGCTTATTTGGGTCGCTTCTGCTCATTCTTTTGCAAAGCATAAACAAAAGTTATTTGATAATACTAATTAGTTATTTTGATAAAATTATGTAGCTTTTGAAAGCAGGAGGAAAATGGTTTTGCTAAGGCCTCCTTTGACTCGCAGAAAGAAAATTAATTCTTTGTTCTTTTTTGAAAATTATAATTTGATATTTGTAAGAAAAAAAAAGGAAAAAAAAAGTGAATCTTTGCCGGTGGGGAGAACCATTTTCTACCATATTTTTTTTTTTCTCTTTAGAATAATTTTCTTTTATGTTCTTTTTTAACATCTATATACAGAAAAATAATATTTTTTGTTGGATTATTTACACTAACTACTTCTAAATTTCAGATTTATAACATGGAATACCCTATTTTTAAATTTATTATACTGACCACCTCCATGTTATATGTTTATTACACATGATACTCCTACCTTAAGATAAAAATAAAAAATTATAACACGAACTATCCATATATATATTTTTCTTCTCAAGAAAGGTGTGGTCAGTATAATTAGTTTAAAAGTATAAGTACTACGTATTATAAATTTAAAATTTAATAATATTCTGTATAAATAATTTTTTTTATTTCTTTCAAGATAATGATTCTGCGAACGAGGAGTGACCCAAATGTGGAGGACCATACGAGAGGGGTTGTCAGCAAATTAGGATGAGCCACAAGTAAACACAAAAATAAATAAATAGAATAGGAAATGGAGGTACGATACAAAGTTTGACACCTACGAATCCCCTAGTTGGATCCAAACTGGACCACACTGTCAAAAGCAAATCTCGCTCCAGCTCATCTGAACAATAATTTGCTTGTGTAGCCGCGTGTCCTGGAATTTGGAAAGTCTCTGGCTAGAAGAGCAGGTTGTCCCTTCTGGCTTCTGGAATAGGAGGAATAAGAACACGAGGATTTGGTACTAGCGCAATAATAAGAGTCCTGTCACCCCCCACGGCTAGTGACAGTCCACTAGGAGTGTCAACGGATGCTTATCGGTACGGACAGGACAATATCTGTATTCGTATTCGAATTTTTTTTGTAATATTCGAATCTGATTCGATATCCGAACGAATATCTCTTTTGATACTCCGAATTCGTATCCGTCTAGTTTAACGGATATCGGATAATATCCGATCCGATTAGCTAAACAATTCGAATGCTAGTATCCGAATATTCGAAATCCAAAATATTAAAAATTTAGTTATTATCCAAATATCCGAAAACCAAATTCATTTTCTCTACATATTTGAGTCCTTTCTTCTTATGTTGTAAATTATAATTAATATATATTACTATTATATATAAATTATATTATAATTATTTTATGTAAAAGTTAGTTGAAAATAAAATACTTTAATCTTCTCTATTAATTAATATATATTACATATACATTATACTATAATATATACAAAATTTTGGATATCCGAATCCGATATCCGAATTCGATATTCGAAATTTGCAATTTAAAGTCGGATCGGATATTAACGGATTCGAATACCTTAATATCCGAATTCGTATCCGAAAATGGATAATATCCGAAAAATATTCGGATATCCGAATCCGATATCCGAAATTTCGAAAAATATCCGAATTCGGATACAGAATCGGATCGGATTCGAATTTTCGACTATCCATTGACAGGTCTACAGTCCACAATAAATAAAAAGTCTTCTCCTAATGGAGCTTTTAATTTGGTACATTTGATGTTACTTCTGACAATTGAGATTTCTTAGGTCAGAAGAGGACATGAAAGATGTTTTGAAAATCCAGCATCGCAGATGGTCTTAGGTCAGATTTCTCTAATGGACTACTAAGAGCATCATTAGTAGTTGGGACTCTCCAATGCAATTTGGAGCCCAAAATTTCAAAAAAAAAGATAAATGTAGAATGGGTTGGGTTTGTATGAGAATAGTAGGAAATGATAAAGTGAGCTCCGGTCCCAAAAATTGTGTGGTCAAAAATTAATGTAGGAAAAAAATAATATAAAGTTTAGAATCTAGAAAGTTGGACTCCAAATTAGAACTTACTATTCTACAAAACGAGTTTCTACAATCTAGAATCTAGAAATTAGGAGGCCCAACCCTTAGCACCCATGGATGGGTTGGGACCGAAATTGTAGAAATTAGGACTAGTGATGAGACTTATTATTCTACAAAATGGACTCCTACATTCTAAATCTAGAATCTAGAAAATGGGATGGGCCTTACTAATGATGCTCTAACAACCAGAGTGCACAGAATAATAAATCGGAAGGTCAAATCTCCTTTGAAAGCTTAGATTTATTTATATCACTAACTTATTAAAAACAAAAAAATTGGAATGTTATACTATGGACTTTATAATAGTCACAACCGGAAGATTTTTTTTTTTGTTTTTTATGAACAAAAAAAAATTATATGGGATAGAATTTATGACAATTAGCAACGAAAAAAAAAGTTTGAAAATTTTACAATGGACAGGATGGGAAGTCGACTCCACTGACGCGTGTGAGTGGAGGGAGGGAGGTACTGATGGTGGTGGTGGGAAGGTTTCAAATGGCAAATTTCACAAGTTTGTTAGACCTCACTTGAACTAGCAAGCACAAAAACTAGGTTTCGTAGTAGGAATGTTTCAAATGCGAGCATCAATAACATATAACATCCTATGATGCCAATTGTCGCAGCCGTCAACCTAGAAACCGAAACTTCCAAATGCAAGCACAACAAAAATTTCAACTGAGGTCAATGGCAACTTTCTGTGGATCGTCTAGGCTAAGGCCACGTTTGTTTCACATAGACGTTGGAAAAGGAAAACTTATTTCTTTTGTGTTTGAGTGAAAAAGAAAATGAGTAAAAAAAAAAAAATTCAAAAATAATTATAAATAGAAGAGAAAATGATTTTCCACTCAATCCATGAATTCACTTTTTCCATCCCAATTATTTACTTTTTCTTCCAATTGGTGGAACCAAAAGAAAAGAATAAAGATTCGATTCTCTTTCTTTCTTTTCCTCAAACCAAACAAGACCTAAGAAAATATAAGATTTGCCACATCAGTAGGCAAATTTTATTTTATACAATTCGTTTGTTTTGGCCAATGTTGTAAAAATCGGACCGGACCGGCGGTCGGACCGGGTCCGACCGCTTTATACCCAAAAATCGGTCCGGTTCGATTAAAATCGGGTCTTTTAAAGAACCGTCGATTTTTTGTGAAAACCGGGTTCAACCGGTGAACCGGCCGAACCGGTTCGCAATTGAACCAACCAATTTTAGTTTTTTTTAAGAATTTTTTTTATAAAAAAATTATCATGAAAAATTTAGACAATTTGATTCTTGGTTTGGTTTTGATCGACCTTATAGTTGTAAGAGTAAACCAAACCAACATACTTATGACCAAACAAAACTAAACCAATAAGTAAATATGGATATCTTACATATTTAAATCAAACTAAACCAAGTCTATTTGAACCCCGATTGAACCCCGGTTGAACCCGATTGAACCCGGTTGAACCCCGGTCCGACCTATACCAAAAAATTTTGGTTCGATCATCGGTCCGATTTTTAAAACATTGGTTTTGGCGAATCATATCTCCGCCTAATTTTTCCAAAGTTCTCTCTCTCCCTCGCTCTCTCAAATTATCTCAAATTGTCTCTTTCTTTACAAACTTTTCTGCCTTCCTAGTGGAAAGGGTTCCCAAAAGACAAGAAGATGAATAGACGTATCTTTGGCATATATCACCTACTTTGCATCCCTTTGAGATTGGCTTATCCGCTCTTCTACTTAGAAATGCGCCTACTTTCTTGGCTCGTTATTTTTTTAAGGAGATTCTCAAATGATAGATATTTATATTTTGAAATACATTACAAATTATAATTGCTCATAATTTAGCATGTAGTAACGCATGATTCGTTATTAAGCAAATAATTTGATACATTTTCCTGTTTGACGTCCTCCTCAGCTTCAACTCTTACATGTGGCCTAGTTGTTCTTGTCCATCCCCGATGGCCATATCAATGTCCCAAAAGGGACTAGCATTGCATAACACCAATTTTAAATGCTTTTTTCTTTACTTCAACTCGAAATTTTTGGGAAGAATGTCTTTCAACCCCTAGCAGTTGAGCTAAAGGTGCAACTTGAGCTGGATGGTCCGGTCCCCGCTCGGGCTCGGCCCGATCAAAATCGGTCTGGGCCGGCCCGAGTTCGGTTAACGATCCAGACCGGCCCGACCCACTAATCCAACGGGTCCGGGCTGGATTGCGCCTCTGGACCCACAAGTCCGAACCGGCCCGGTCTGGTTTGACCGCAGGTCCGGGCCAGTCAAACCCGCAGAACTCGGCCCGGTTCAGTCGATTTTTTTGACCGTTTGGAGGCCAAAAAGATCCTTTTACCCCCATTTTAGTTGTTGTTTTTAGATCATTTGAAGAAAATTTTGGTCATTTTGTTGAAAATGACCAAAAATATCCTTATAACAACTATTTTTTGGAGGTAAAAAATGTCATTTTGTACCAAAAAAAATCTACAAATATGCCATAAATTTTTAAAATTAATTACACCAACAATTTCTTCCCTCTTACAATTTTTACAAACAACCTAGTGTGAATAGACGATTTATATCATGGATAATGATCAACTACCACAGCAACCACAAGATCAGCAACCACAACCTCAACACGCACCACAATAAAAGCTTGAATCATGATTGAAAATTTGGCACATTTTAGCAAAGTTTACAATGAGCGTGCAAGTGACGATACCGAAATAAGATACTTCATTAAAGTTCTTGTTGAATGTTTGCATTGTAGAAAACGATTCAAAGTGACTATAGCTATGGTACAAGAAAGCTACGCATATATTTTAAAATAATTTATCGACATCTAGTAATCTTGTACGAGTCATTAATTGCAGTTTATGTATTAGTAATCTTGTATTAGTTATTAATTTTTAAATTATGCAAATCTTGTATTAATCATTCAATTCATGTTTCATTTAGTAAATTAATTATGCAAAATTTCTAAATTTTATTATACCTTTACATATATTTTTTATAGAAATTTTCCAAACATTAATTAAAAATATTTTTAAATTATACAAATTTAAATTGTACTAATTTTTATTTATTTAAATTTTATTACATTTTTAGTCTTATTATACTAATTTAGTTTTCAAAATTATACGCTTTTAAATTATACTAAATTATTTTTTTTTTAGAAAAATCTTTTTTTAGAAAAAACAATTTCAAATTTTTTTATGTTTTTATTTTTTGAAGTTTTTTTCAAAACATATAAAAAGTTTTGTTTTTTAAACCCAAACCGGCCCGGCCGGTCCAACCCTGAACCGGTCCGGCCAAAGCTCGGTTCAGCCCGGCCCGCTGTAAACCGGACCGTGGGTCTGACTGGGTTTGTGGTTCGCTGACCCGGGCTGGCCCGGACCGGCCCGTCTTCCAAATCAGGCTGAGCCCGGCCCAGTTAACACCATGAAGTTGAGCAAGGAATATATAGAGAATATTTTATTTGGACGTCGTTATTGGCACTTCTAAAATGTTATCCTGCATTCCTCTTTAATTTTCTATTATTGAAATTCCAAGTAAGTTCCATCATTAACATTAGGCCTCGTTTGGTTCACGGAAGGAAAATTGATACCCTTGTACTTTCCATGGGAATGGAAAAGTAGAATTCTTGTCACATTTTTTTTCGTTGTTTGGTAAACCGAGGAAACCACCTAGGAAAGACTATTTGATTTCCTTTCCAGTGTTTGGTTGGTGCAAGAAAGGAAAACAAAAATATATCAATATTCCAAAAATATCCTTACCTTTTAAAATAAAAATGACATTATGAAAATCCAAAGGGACCCAGAATACGAGGAGTTAATAGTAAAATAAGCAATAACACATGGTTAGTTTTGGTATAATTTTTTGTAATAAATGTTGGAAAAGGAGGAGAAAAAATCAATCCCATGGGTCATGAGTGGAACCATATTTCCTCCCATTTTCCTCTTGTCAGAAAATTGATTCCCAAGTTTGTGGCTACCAAACAAAGGAAAGGAACAACTTTCCTTTCTTGGTTCCTTAAATCCGTGAACCAAAAGAGGCCTTATTGTTTGTTACTCCTAAAATATCATCATGAACTCGTTCCTCCACCCATGCGCATGCATGCACAAATTAATATCAAATTTAATACACGATTAGTAAATTTGAAATTTGAATGATAGAAAATTAAAGTGGAGTGCAAGATGATATTTTAGGAGTGTCAATAACAGCACCTTATTTTATTATTATTTTTTTGCTAAGGGTGTGTTTGGTACGAGAAAAAGTTGAAGCAAGAAAAATAGAGGAAAAAGGGGAATAAATGATATATTTTCTCTTGTTTAGTATAGAAAGAAAATTGCATAAAAGAAAAAGTGGAGGAATTAGTTTTTCCTTTCAACCTAAGAAAATCAATCCTTCCAATGTGGGAGAAAAAGTAGAGGGAAAAGTGAATGTTCATCTTAATTTACAATTATACCATATAAGAATTATATTATTTTAAAATAGTTCAATAAAGTCAAATGGTAATAAATATTGTTAGTTGATGATATAATTGGTAAAGTTTATATTTTTATTTTTCTTCCTTCCATTTTTTTTTTCCATACCAAAAAAAATATATCACCTCCATTTTCTTTTCATCTTACCAAACACAGAAAAGAAATAGTCTTTCTTTTCCACATGGATTAAAAGTATATTCCTTTTATTCTAAAGTAACTTTTTCTTCATGGAAAGGTGGAAAGCTACGTTGTTTCATTAAAAATAGATAACAAAACTAAAAATCTTTAGATATCCGAAAATGAAAAAGTATGATTGGTACAGCAAAATATAATTTGCAAAGATATAATTGAAAAGAAAAGAAGAAAAAACGGACTAGTTTGGTTCCATTGAAAAGAAAAGAAGAAAAAAAAGGGACTAGTTTGGTTCCATTGAAAAGAAAAGAAGAAAAAGTATGATTAGTACATATCTGCTTAATTATTACATAGGACTAGTTTGGTTCCAATGAAAAGAAAAGAAGGAAAAAAAAATAGGGGACAAATGGCAAACGGGAAATACTAAAATCAGCAGCTGACTCCCCCGGGAGCAAAAAGCAGAGAGAGAGAGAGAGTATAAAAAGTTGAAAACATATGAGAATTTTTTTCTTCTTTTTAGATAAAATGACAACATAATTTTTTTTCAACTTCGCTACTTTGCTAGCATTTTTGTTAGCGATGTGCACGTGCGCGACGAATCGGTCGAACATTGAGCATGGGGAAGAAGGGACGGGACCGTCGCACGGACGGATGCGACGACAGACAGCTCAACGCGAAGCAGAAGGGGAGAGAGAGGGACGGAGCCGCCGCACGCAGCACGTACGTGAAGAGGCATGCAACACATGCCAAACCGCTTTTTTGAATTTTTTTTTTGATAAAATAACAACATAAATGACAAACGTTACAACCGAAAAATAGAACAAATTTATCCATTGTAGTGAGCCGATATATTGTTCTCAAATTCTGTATACCAAATATATCGTGTATACCAAACATGTTTCCTTTATTGTAAAAATATGGATATCACTGATTATTTTAAATAATAACGACCACAATTAGTAAAATATATATTTTATAGGAGAATAAACATATTTGCTATACATGATTTGAGAACAACAGATCTGCTCCCATTGTTCACACTAACAATGTTTCATTGATATTAATATGAAAACTTTCCAACCATATTGATTTAGCTTAAGAAGATTTGTCAACCCCTTTTGCACAAAGCCGTCTAGAAAATATAGGGTAACCCCTCGCACAAAGCCATCTTGGAAAATATAGGATACCATTAAACCTTATAATAATGTCGTCTTCAATTTTAAGGATGGGTAGATGAGCTATCACTATGAGATGCTGCTACTAAAGAATTGAAAGCTCATCTCTTGCTAAAAGAAATAAGGAGACGTGATTCCAATGCAGCCAATAAAATGTTAAAGTTTTGATTAAAAGGACATCACTACTATAAATCAAAATTTTCAAAAGTTATTACAAGATCTACTTAAACTTCTAGCTCAACCACTACCAAAGTAAGTCAAATCAACGACGAAATTAGCGACTCTGAAATAAATGGTCAATATTTTGCAAATTAGCGATGTATGATAAATACGTCGCAATACATCATTGGCCGCGACGTTCAGAAACTACCTTTAATATATAAAAGATGACGTCGCGTAGTAGTCGGTAAACGTTGTTATATTTTAAGCAATAGCGATGTTTAGCGTCTCCAAATCTAATATGTCGTTGTATATTAAAAAAAGCGACGTCTGGTGCGGATGTCGCTAAATTACTTAATATAGGGTTTCTGACGCTGGTTCAACTTTTCATTATTTCGTTCCCAAATTTTGAATCCTGCCCCCTACCCCGACCTCTTCGTCCATGCGACTCCCTGAACCCCCGACTCTTCGGCGACCCTCGGACGACTCCCCAGCGGCCCGATGTCGAAACCCCCCTCCCCTGAGACCCTCCGTCGCTCCAGCCCCCTTCCGCCTCCGACGCTCCAACCCTCCTCTGCCTCCGGTCCTCCTCCCCTCTCCGGTCGCCCCCCTCCTCAGTCCCCCCCCCAATCTCGATAAACCATCTCTCTCTCTCTCTCTCTCTCGTAGCATGGACACGGGACACATGGACACACCCGAGCAAAGAGACTTGGACGCACATGCTGATACGGGACACACCCGATCACATAAAATTGGACACGCTGATATGGGACACACACAATAAGATTTGGACACGCTGACAAGGGATGCGCACACAATGACACACTGACACGGGACAGTAGCTGTGAAATTTTGTTCATTTAGTTAATTTTTTTGAATATGTTTATGGATTATGTTCTATTTTGGTACATAATTAGGAATTGGTTATGTATTTGAGGTTATAGTAACATGGATACAAAAATTGGACATGATTTGAACACACAAATCAGACACTGACATAGACACACACTGATTTTCTTGTCAATGAGTATTTATATATGTCTATGGATTGCATTCTAATTTTTGCATAAGTTTAGTGTCACGCCCCAGAACTAGAATACTGGAGAGCGGGGGACAGACACAGCCAGCTACGTACATTAAAGTGCAACCCACCTCGCAATACGGTCACGGCTGTCTAGATGCATAGGGGTTTATCTACAAGCCAACAATCCCTTATGGTCAAGAACAAGCCTAGTGTCTCAATCTCAAGCAAGCAAGTAAATGTTACAAGATATTAGATCATCAGAAATACAAAGTAAGGCGTCCCAAAGATTACATATTCAGATGATCATGAAGCTAGTTATACAAAATGCGAAGACTAGCAAGAGTTTAAGTCATATATGATCAACCCTAGGATTTGTCAATCATGTTACAGCCCTTAGGCAGACAGAAAGTAAGCTTCAACACGAGCTAACACTTGCTCGACGGCTAAACGCCTCAAAAAAATAATTTACAATTGAGTGAGAGAGCAAAAGAATAAACCCACTCGTTGTCAGGGTTACGCCTGGTGTTCACCATCTGGCTGGAAGACAGGTAGATCCTCGGGTGCTACTCTAAAATCTGGCCATACAAAACCAGCTGGGTCAGAACCCAGAAGAGCAAGTGCCACAAGGGAGGCTTCACTTAAGAACTAAAACCAGCATATTAGAACATAGAGACATAAATAATAACAAGAATACATGAGTTAGAAAATATGATGATAAATGATAAGATAACTAAGAAGCTATTCCGGAAACCAAGTTACAACTCGTAAACCAAACAAGGACCAGGGTTGTAACCCTTCACCTGAACAAAACTTAGTCTTTAACTATTTATCGACAGAGTAAAGCATAAACAATAATGCACTGAAGTAACCATATACTGGCACTGTCTAGACAAGACTAGACTCCATCCATCAATCACAACCAAGCAAGTGTACGGCTTGATACTTTAACTAACTAGGGTTGTCACGAGCCTAGTTACTAGCAAGATGCAATTAGATGTTCCCACAGTCAAAAGCCCTGCAGCTATCCAGGTTATCTAGGCGAGATGATTTATTATTAGAGTTACAAGAATTATTAGGTGACTTAGAGTGCAACACATGACAGTGTGCTTTAGTATTCAAGAAGTGCCCCACGTGACAGTGGGCTGAAAATGTGCTCTACTCGTTGGCAGGCAACAAGTCCCTCAGGTGTGGCCGGGATAACGGGATCGCCTATAACTGGGAAAATCTCTCTATATGAACTACTTGATCAATCTAGTCATTTAACATAGTCAGATTTATTATGAATCCCTGACCGTGGCAACCAGAAATCCATATCCTAGACATGATGCAAGACAAGACAGGTAGCTTGTACAGGCACAATTAAGAAAATCAACCACGGTGTTAAGACAAGAGTTACTTAGCAAGTCAAGGTAGCTGTCGCAACAACGTTTCAAGATTATCATGTCATGCCAGGTTACTTGTTACTTGTCAAGATTACTTATCTGGAGTGTGTCTCGACGGACCACTATCAAGCTTATACATGTCATATCAAGTTTACTTATTACTTGTCAAGAGTACACCTCGATGGGCCACTATCAAGATTATCAAGAAGGGTTCATGCCATCATATCGTGTTCATGTCAAGAGTTATCAAGTTATCACATGCATATAACAAAACACATAAACAGTTGCAAGAACAAGGAAGGTACATGGAGGTAGGCGCATCACAAGGGGCGCCTAGGCATGGATGGGCGCCTGGACACCAATGGGCGCCATGACTAAGATGGCGCCAAGGCATGAATGGACACCAGGGCCAGAATGGCGCCTAAGTAAGCTTGGGCGCCTAGGCATGGATGGCGCATGGCCGAGTCTAGATGCATGGTCAGACTGGGCGCAAGGCCAGGGGGTGCTGGATCATCGTGGGAGCCAGGGCCAACATGGGTGCCTGGGCCTTGATGACCAGAGGGGAGGGGCGCATCACACTGGGCGCCTAAGCACCCGTGAGCGCAAGGGGCAGGGGGCGCCAGAGCACGCAGGGCGCCTGGGCCAGACTAGGCGCATCACATTGGTGCCTAAGCTCCGTGAGCGCAAGGGTTAAAGGGGCGCCTGATCATGTCGGGGCACCTAGGCCAGGGGAGGCGCCAAGTCTTAACTTGGGTGCCTGGACCAACATGGCACCGGACACTGTGCTTCTTCTCCAAACAGCAGCCAAGCTCCATGGGAACCCGAAAACTTTAAATGAGCATAACTTGCTCAAAACAAGTTCAAATCGAGACTTCCAAGGGTCTAAACTGCACAGAACGAGATTTTCTACAATACTAGATCAAAACCAATAAAACAAGTCCGAATCGGGACTTCCAAGGGTCTAAACTGTACTAGATCAAAACCAATAAAATAATAAAAAATTATAACTTAGATCTACACAAATTCATCCACCAAAATAAAAAATGCTAAGCTCTAAAGAGGCTTAGAATCTAGTAGAGAAGAGAATGGAACAATAAAATGGGAGATCCATCATGAAACAAGATTGCACGTGCCTAGGGTTCTTGGTGGGTGGAGAGGAGTAATGGAGAAGAAGGAAATAAATGAGAAGTAAATGAGAGGAGAGAGGGGAGTTGGTTTAAATAGGAAGTTCACCATAATGAACCAACTCAAACCAAACCAAGCCAACATGAACCAAAACAAACCTAGTCAAGCCAAGATTAAGCCAAGACTAGGCTAAACATGATAAGTCAAAATACGGGTCATCTGACAAACGTCAGAAATCCGTACACGTATACTGAATAACCAAAAACGGGAGTGGCATGCATTTAGTTAATATCAAATTGATATCACATATAGGACACAACATAAATACATAAATGAGTTAGTATGGATACATGTTAATTAGCATGGTATCGTGAAATGAATATAGGTGTATTTTCTAGTTTAGGGTATAAATATAGGGTTGATTGGTATAGTGTTCTAAACCCCATAAATTTTAGATTTTTTTATATATTAATTTCACTTAATATATTTTACAGTACCTTTAAATTATTGGACTTTTTAATTTTAAAATCTTGTTAAATATTTTGATAACAAGTTAAATGCTATATTACATACATACATAGATAAATTGTACAAACTTATGTACTAAATAGTTAAGAAAATTTTTGTACTATTTTTTGACAATGGTTAGAATTTTTTTACTAGTTTTTTTTTATTTTTATTTTTACAGTATTTATTAATTATTAAAAAGTTTGTATTTAAATATAATGATTTTGCTATTATTAATAATAACATATAATTGCTACATTTTATGTAGTTAGTAGGTGTATTGTGGAAATTGTTCATTAAATGATTTTAGAATTATATTTGGGAATTTCAAATTTTTTATATAATCTATTGAGATTTATTTTAGAGTTTATATATATATATATATATATATATATATATATATATATATATATATATATATATATATATATATATATATATATATATATATATATATATAATAGAAAAGGAAAAAACCCTAAAGAAACTTCTCAGAAATTTCTCGCGAGAAGCCACCCTCAAATACTCGTGACCCCGCCCTGTCTTATTCCTAACCCGATCCCGAGTATCACTTGTGAGTATAAATACTCAACGAAGAGAAACACCAAGATTCTCTATAAAACCTAGGTGAGCCTTTCCGATGCACGCATCGTCGCCCGGAGCGGTCACAGCCACCGCGTGCACAGCGGCCACTGCTGACGCCATAGAACAGACACAACCAGGTACGTCTGTTCGTCACAGTTTTTCTCCGCAATTACTCGATCATTTTTGACCCTATAAAATCCTATGGACAGTCCATATAACCACCTAGGATCCCATCCAATTAGTTCGTATTGAACTGATTCAGATTCGATGACAAACCGAAACGAAATCGAGGAAAAAACCTATTTTTTAAAAAAAATAAGACAACAACAAAATTGTCCAGTACACTATTTTAGAAGGCAATTTTTAGCCTATCTATCAACAGATTCGAAAATATATTTGAATAGATTTATAGACAACCTATAGGTGATTAAGACCCCACTATTACTTTTGTTTTTCGTTTATTAAATTGTTGTAAAAACAGTTTCATAAATCAAGAAAATAGTTTTTAAAAATAGTAATTTTTGGGAAGTTTTCACCGATACGGCATGCGTCCCGACAAACCGGACGACTGGTCACGAACCGAAAGCATCGAAAGGTGCGTATCGACTTCGCGGACGTGTGAGATTCGACGGAACTCGATTTCGTTATGTGTACGCGACAAAATCGAGACGTATCGGTCGAGGTACCCCGTATCGACCTCTTTATAAACTAGCCCACAACTTTGTACACGTTTGTCATCTCGAGACGAAACTTGCGCCATTGGACTCATGTCATTTTTTTAGTCCTGTGAGTCAAGAGTGGTCAGATTCTGAGATGGTCGACCGAAACGTTATTTTGGCGGACCCACGATCCGATCCAACGGACAAATTTGTGCACGGCTCATCGAAATCCAACTTTGGACATTTAGTTGAGTTCGTATCGTCAAACGAACCCGTAGACATATAATTTGATAAATTTAGAGATCCTAAAACTTGACACGCTTTTCGATACAAAGCGGGTCCAACGACAGACATCGTTTTGATCCAAAATTACGATTTTCCCTATGTCTAAATTTGGACTTATGGGTAGGCGATTTAAACATTTCTTTTATACCAAAAACTTTGGTGATGTCTGTTTCAGCATCCGAGGACGTTTGCGGAAGTTGGCTTGCCGGTTCAAGCTACTGGATACTATCATTCAAGATACTTTGTCATATCTACTGCTTATGTTATTTACATATTACTATCTTGTTCCTGTATGATTATGTAGGAACCCTAGAGGGGGGGGGGTGAATAGGGTCAAGCTAACTAATCAAGCACTTAGCACAAGCTAATTGGCAATTTAAAAATATAAGTGCAAGAGAAGAAGCAAACACAATACCGACACCCGATGTATCCTGGTATCCTCCTAAGAGGCAGTCCAGTCCCGGAACTCTCTCCGGCTTTAATCCACTATTTGAGCAAATAGTTACACACGAGTTTGGATCCGAAGAACTCGCCAACTTCTTACACAAGAGCTTTAATTCGAAGGGCTCTCTGACTTCAACCGAGAGTTTGGATACGAAGACTCCCCAACTTCAACCGAGAGTTTGGATACGAAGACTCACCAACTTCAACCTTTCACAATAGGTTTTGATCTCCTTACAATAGGATGAAGATCTTTCTTTTCAACTCAATAACTCTAACACAATTTGTGGATGGCAAATAAAAGCTTTGTAGAGTTGTTTGTGGATAGGCTTTGGTGGTTTAGAAATTTTTAGGCTCAAAGCATCAACCTTGAATGAAGGGGTTCAAGGCTATTTATAACCAAAGCATTGAAAAGAGCCAAAGGCAACTTTTCAGTCACGAACCGGCATACCGCCGATATGATCCGGCATACCGGCGGTATACCGGTCTGGGATTGCAACGGCTAGAAATATAGCCGTTGGGATCATTAATGGCTGGAAATCCGACCGTTGGAATTTCAACGTTTCGGAAGCGGTATACCGTCGGTATGGACCGGTATGCCGTCGGTATGCCGGTTTTGTAAACAGAAACTTTCTGTGAACAAAAACCGGTATACCGTCGGTATACACTGGTATACCGTCGGTATGCCGTTTTCCACCAAAAATGATCCTGGGCTTATTTCTGTCCTAGCTTTCGATTTTGCCATCCATTTCTTGTGTTTAAAATGATCCCGGTGCGTGGCTCCAGAGATGTCGTCGGATGGTTCAGAAAAATCTTGTGGGATCCGTCATCTTTGGCCCACCATGATTTCTTCATTGCATTTGTCCACATTGATCTTGCTTATTGCTTTTTTGCATGTACATGTTAGACGAACAAAGTAATATACGTAGTAGCAACTATGATAGGTTAAATGCACATTAGGACAATGCTGAGTTTAAGTATAAGTGCTAAGGCGATAGCATAAATGTTAGTGATATCATAATGATTAAACTTAATTGAATGACCACAATCAAAAACATAGTTTTGATTTTGGCAACCCGATTAAATATAAGATAGATAAGCTCATATCACTAAAAAGTAAACCAATAGGCATATATCACCAAAGGTATAAGAATAAGTAGAAATGGTATAGTGATAGTATAAAGATTAGTGATAATAAAATGCTAAACTTAACATATTAACTATATTCAAAAATATGATACAATCATTGGGCTAACAATCTCCCCCTTTTTGATTATGGCAAATCGGTTAAGTTTAGTATAAATGCATGTATCACTAATATACAAAAGACATAAGCAATATCACTAAAAGCATACTACTTAGATTACTTATAAAAGCATACTTAAACTTACTTCTCCCCCCTTTGACATGATCAAAAATAGGCTCCCCCGTACTAAGAGATAAAATGAAATCAATCTCAAGCATAGAAATCAGAGCATGGGAAACTTATAGACAATCATGATCAAGATATACTAATGAAAAACAATGGGAGAAGTGTGTAAAGACAAGTGTATACAACTACATACCAAATGTAGAGTAAAAAAAATGTTTGTCAAAACACAATATGGTTGGTAAAACTAAAAGTATTTGAAAAACAAGAAATAAGTAGTTTACCAACTTGAAATCCAAGGAATAAATCCAAAACACAATAGGATATGAAATATTGCTCCAGTTTTGGAAGAGAACTATGAAATAAAGGATTTCAAACAAAAGCCATGAGGAAAAGATAATTGCAACTAATAGATACCAATATAGATATGACATTAAATAAACTTGATACCAATTGAAAAGATGTAACCTTGAAACATTGATCAAAGAAACCATTAATAATCATAATTATCCACAAATAAATAGTGGAACAAAATAAAAGAATGATCAATGTAAAATATTACAATTGATATAAAGTAATCTCATTATTTGCAAGATCTATATGCTTATCCAAGTTCATACATTTGAACTTAATTACCTTATCATGCTATATGAATACCCTTTAGATAAACATGAAGGTAAAGGAGATAAATACTTGAGAAGGAGAAATTCAGTCGACTTGAATGCTCCCCCTCAAAGTACTACCAAAGTAGATAAAAATCATGAATTTTGGATAAGTCCTCAACAAGGAAAGCCAAAACAATTAAGCATGAAAGAAAAGCCAAACCAACGAAAGCACAATAGTCATCAAGATAATATATGAAAGTTAATATTTAAGAAGATGACTTATTTAATCCATATAAAAGAGAGATAAATGATAAAGACAATAGCATATACTCTCACAAACCCTTCACAAATAAAAGTATCATGACCTCATTCACTAAGATATGAAAAAGAAGAAGGTATGGGTCCATGATGAACTAGGTATATGACATATTTAAGGGTATAAATGAATTGAATCAATTAATTTGCTCCCCCTCAAAATATGCGTAACTAGTTCCAAAGCACTTATAGCATAACATAGATAACTACAAGATCTAGGGGTAAATCAACTATGGATTTCGCCCCCTTGCTCGATGCATATAAGGCTACAATATCGTCAAAAGACGAATAATATCATCTTTAGTCAATAAGAGATATCCAATTAAAACTTACTAAAGATGAGAATTCAAAAGAAAAATCCAATATAGCACATGTAATCAAAAGATGTCATCATGAAAAAGAATAAGGACAGTTAAATCAATCATGATGAGAGTCAAAAAATAGCTCAAAAATAAAAATAAAAATAAAACTCAAATATCATGTCCATGATTATCTAATCAAGAAAGAATCAACCAATTTATTACTTTGCATGGACTAGGTATGTTGTACCACATATTTATCCAACAACGGATAAATCCAAACCTTGCTAATGGTAAATTAATAACCCATAAAGTTCCAATAACAAAGGTCATATATGATAAACCATGAGTAGTCAAAGTAGAGTAATAAATTAACTTGATAATCTCATAACTAGATAATTTAAGACTACTTAATCATTAGGATCATTCATAAAGTAAACAAATGAATAAACATGATCCAATGATAAATCTCATCAAGAGAAAATTCAAAATCCATATTTATAAAGAATCTCATAAAACAATGAAAAATATGAAAAAGTGTCATTCTCATTTAAATGATTGCAAACATAAACAAGAAGAGATGTAAATGATAATATGATAAAATCATGACTCAAAAAGTGAGAGAAAATTAAGAGATACATGCTAATGACTAATAAGGAAGGAGACATAAAGAAGGGAATCACAAACCTCCAAGAGAAACAAGTTCTAATCAAGAATTTGTAAAACTAGTTTTAGAGAACAAACATATGTATCTAAAATAGGATACAAAATACATTTAGAAGAATCACAGATCTTGTTTATGTAAACTAGCATATCATACATAGATTGATGTATAGGAATATAACTAGATGTGTGAAAGTGAGCCAAAATTATATAGCTTAATAATATATCACAAATAAGCAAACTATATAATCCAAATAAGATTAATGAGGGAAGCCATTAACAAGATAAATGTGCTCATTAAATCTTAAGTCACTAACACTAAAAATACTTGCTTAAGCAAAGAGTTCTCATATAAGTATAATACATTTTGAATGATCAAAATAATTTTTAGACTCTTTACTAAGCAAGAATAAGAGCATAAGATGACAAATAAATGAATTGATCTCTTATCAAGTATAGACCAAAAGAGATACTCAAGAAAACATAATTAAAATAAATCTCTTTGTCAAGTATTGAGATTAATCCAAAATAATAAAATAATAGATCGATCTAGAGAATGCAAAATATTATAGCCATTATGAAATAAGTGTATTCTCTAGAAATGGAAAAATCTCAACATAAAAGCTCAAACCATAGTAGCTAAAGTCATGAGAAATATGATGTAACAATTACAGGTATTCTCATGTGCTACAAAAACATTATTGGGCAACAATAATTCAAAAAGAAGCATAAACCCAAGAAATGAGCAAAGCAAGATTATTAAGATCAAGAAAGCTAAATGTGCAAAAGATAGAAGAATCATATTTTACGAAAAAGCTGTCATAGTGAACTATAGAAATATATAGATGATATAGATTTAAAAATGTGCACTAAAAACGGAGGTTAATATGAAAACAAGACAAAGCACAAAACCTTGTGATTCTTAAAAGAACTTCCATAAATAGTCAAGTGCAATACATAACAAATATTTTCTCTCACCATCCCAACTTAATGATATAAAACAAATGAATATCAAAAGCTAGGAATCATTTATATATATAAAACTATATATATATCACGAATAGGCATACATGAAAAGATCAAAAATCCATTAAGAACATGTATCCATAAAGTCAACCAAAAAGCTAAAAAGACATCATTAAAGAAAGCTTTAAGGAAGAAGCATATTGATTCAAAAAGAGATACACAAATTTGATCAAAAGAATCAATAGCTAGAGTATGAGTTAAGCACAAGTTTAGAAGTAACAAGTATGAATAAAACTTTAGCTTAACTCATATGCCTACATAAAGGTATTTATACAAAAATAGATATCAATATAAGAGATACATGAACTATAAGTAAATGAAAATTTTAATGAATATAGTCATGTATCCTTAATGAATATTTGAGAAACCATCACAAATTCAAAAGCATGTATAAATAAACTTTATTAGGCAAAGACATAATTGATTCTCAAGAAGATAATCAAGATAAAGTATGAGAATCAATAATGAATATATTATGTAAGCACAAGATTAAAAAGAAGTATAATTATATACTTGTCAAGAATAAGAAGCTTGTGCTAAACACATATATTCGCAAATACCGATTTAAAGTAAATAAGACACATTAAATACAAACCGGCAAGAAATAATTATTTCAAAAACTTTTAAAGACGGAGAGTTAAAATCATATTAACTCAAATCAAAACCAAGCTCCTATGGACTAGAGTGATATACATGCTTTATAAATAAAGATTAAGAATAACAAGCATGCATAAATTAAATGTGTCACACTTAATAGAAAATGAGTGATAAACTACAAGTGTGAACTAAACATTTAAGCTAAGTAACTAGTCATGCTAGATAAAAGAAAAAATAAGAGAATTAACTAAGCATGCTAGTATTATATCTCACATTGATTTATACAATAAGCAACTAAGGATATCAATGTGAGCTAGTAGCAAAATATCAAGAGAAACATGCTAGATTCTACTAATATAAACCATTAAAAGAGAATCGTTTAGCATGTTACCAAAGTAGCTCTAGTGGCCACACTTGTGTTGGTGCAATTGCTTGGAAGATGACCTTTGAGCTTTCACCAACACGCTCCTCGGTGCTATGTCCCGATATAAGAAGCTCCACCTACAACATTAGGCGGAGACTTTGGTATCCAAATAAACTTGGATCCACATTTGTTAGCTTTAGGGACCCATATACTATTTACTCTAGCATTGGTAGAAAAACTCCTACGAATAGGACAAGTTAAGCTCATGTGTCCAATGCGAGAGCAATAGAAGCACCTAATACTAGTGTGTGCACATGTATTAGAATGAGCATGGTTATGAACATGTGACATACTAGAATGATGAATATCTCTAGAATGAGCATGAGAAGATTTGGTTTTAAGAATATTATGTTCTAATAACAAATCATCATGCATACAAGTAAGAGAATCAAATTTAATATTTAAATCATTATTCTCTTTTTCAAATAAAGCAATTCTAGAGATAAAAGCATCATTTTGTTTCTTTAAAGTGTCAATAGAAGAATCATGCAAATGATTAAGCTCATGTGTTTGCCTCTTAAGATCTTCTATTGATGAGAAAAGAGATTTGATTTTCAAAATTAAAGCCTCATTCAAACTCTTTAAAGAAACACAAGATGAGTTTTGAGAATCAAGTCTAGATAATAAAACATTATTTTCATTTCTCAAAAACTCATTTGCTTCTTCTAAATGAATAACCTTTTCAGAAAGTTCTTCATTTGTAGAATGAAGGTTGTCAAGAATCTCTAAGGATTGTTTAGCCATGGCTTTCCACTTAGAGCATTTCTTGCATTTAGAAGAAACATGATTGTTTATGCTACTAGAAATAAAACCCTCTTTATCGGAGGATGAGGAATAGGTTTCCATAAAAAAAAAAAAGGATCTACTCTAAGGATGTTAAGCCTAACAATAGAGTCCTTGCTCTGATACCAATTGTAGGAACCCTAGAGGGGGGAAGGGGGGTGAATAGGATCAAGCTAACTAATCAAGCACTTAGCACAAGCTAATTGATAATTTAAAAATATAAGTACAAGAGAAGAAACAAACACAATACCGACACCCGATGTATCCTGGTATCCTCCTAAGAGGCAGTCCAGTCCCGGAACTCTCTCCGGCTTTAATCCACTATTTGAGCAAATAGTTACACACGAGTTTGGATCCGAAGAACTCGCCAACTTCTTACACAAGAGCTTTAATCCGAAGGGCTCTCCGACTTCAACCGAGAGTTTGGATACGAAGACTCCCCCAACTTCAACCGAGAGTTTGGATACGAAGACTCTCCAACTTCAACCTTTCACAATAGGTTTTGATCTCCTTACAATAGGATGAAGATCTTTCTTTTCAACTCAATAACTCTAACACAATTTGTGGATGGCAAATGAAAGCTTTGTAGAGTTGTTTGTGGATAGGCTTTGGTGGTTTAGAAATTTTTAGGCTCAAAGCATCAACCTTGAATGAAGGGGTTCAAGGCTATTTATAACCAAAGCATTGAAAAGAGCCAAAGGCAACTTTTTAGTCACGAACCGGCATACCGCCGATATGATCCGGCATACCGGCGGTATACCGGTCTGGGATTGCAACGGCTAGAAATATAGCCGTTGGGATCATTAATGGCTGGAAATCCGACTGTTGGAATTTCAACGTTTCGGAAGCGGTATACCGTCGGTATGGACCGGTATGCCGTCGGTATGCCGGTTTTGTAAACAGAAACTTTCTGTGAACAAAAACCGGTATACCGTCGGTATACACCGGTATACCGTCGGTATGCCGTTTTCTACCAAAAATGATCCTGGGCTTATTTCTGCCCTAGCTTTCGATTTTGCCATCCATTTCTTGTGTTTACAATAATTCCTAAGACTCATTACAGACTTCAGATAAACTTAGGCAGGTGCAGGCTTCTTCAGAGTCTTGAAACGATGATGGCATGGCTTGGCATCTTCTTTTGATAGGTGCTGGCTTTTTTCCTTGGCGGCAGCTGTCCAAAGATATCCAGTTTGCGAAAACTGAATACCTTTCGGGGGCTTCGCCCCCGAACCCCCGACGAGGGGCGCTGCCCCCTCGACCCCCGTCCGCTGACCGGTCAGCGGAACCCCTGGTGCGTGGCTCCAGAGATGTCGTCGGGTGGTTCAGAAAAATCTTGTGGGATCCGTCATCTTTGGCCCACCATGATTTCTTCATTGCATATGTCCACATTGATCTTGCTTATTGTTTTTCTGCATGTACATGTTAGACGAACAAAGCAATATACGTAGTAGCAACTATGATAGGTTAAATGCACATTAGGACAATGCTGAGTTTAAGTATAAGTGCTAAGGCGATAGCATAAATGTTAGTGATATCATAATGATTAAACTTAATTGAATGACCACAATCAAAAACATAATTTTGATTTTGGCAACCCGATTAAATATAAGATAGATAAGCTCATATCAGTAAAAAGTAAACCAATAGGCATATATCACCAAAGGTATAAGAATAAGTAGAAATGGTATAGTGATAGTATAAAGATTAGTGATAATGAAATGCTAAACTTAACATATTAACCATATTCAAAAACATGATACAATCATTGGGCTAACAGATTATTGTTTATTTATTTCTAGTTTCTCCAGTTGCATCACTATTTATTTTTCATGATTTACTTTACTACGTTTCCAGGTATATATGATGCCACTATTAGTCATATTTTTATTATATCCTTAAAATCATGCATATGGACCTAGATTTAAGGGACTACCTTGTTAGTAAATATTTTATAAACTTTGACACAGTTGTATCACGAGATATGTGTGAGTTGTGAGTAGTATATAGAGGTACTTGCATGCTGGTTTATCACCAGTGCACATGCATTAAGTCTAACTGCCAAATAGATGCATGTTAGGAGATTTGACAGTTAGTAGAGGTACAGTGTCGTGGATACGACCGAAGTAGGTACACAGGGTGGGGAGAACAATTCCTTAGCGTATGGGCCACGTATGCACTTATCCATTATAACCTGTGAGCTCCGCCAGAGACGTATGTACTGATTACTTACTGTACCGATTCTCTACTATACTGATTCCCTCTGATGTTCACGGAGTGTTACAGATGTAGGCCCCTGGTTCCCATAGAGGGACCATGCCGATCCCATATAGCCATAGGGCCCATGCGTAAAGGTTTGTTCTTAACTCCATGATCATAGTTAATGTCATGTCTCACTATGTTTTAGTTATTGCTTGGGACAGTATAACATCACGAAATAGTACGCTATCCCTTGTCATTGTTTGGTTGTAGGGATAGTCTACTGATTCGATGATGGGATATTGGCCCATGTTATGATTTTGACTATTTACTTTTACTGGTGATTTTGTGTCATATTTTATATTCAGTTCATGGCATGTTTGTACGTATCTTGTTACGTCCCTCTGAGGACCTGATAATTTCTTCAGGTGTGTACTTTATGACTTTCTGCAGGATTTTCAGCCAAGATCGTGATCTTCTCTCTCTATGGAAGATGATGTGGTCTTAGAGCCATTAGTTGCTTGTATTTCGTCTTTTGTCATTTTCTTTTTTTTCTAGTTTAAATGTCTGGTAGTGGATTTATCTCCATCCAGCAAATTGTAAAATGACAACTCAGATTTGATTTTATAAGATCTTTATTCTAATTTATGTGGATGAGATTAGTGAAGTTATGGCTATTTGTATACTGCAAAATTACAGCTTACATATATTTATTGTACGACTGGCATGTACGCTATAGTCCAACGTATTTTGGGACTCGGGCGTTACAAGTGTTAAGATACGGTATGGTGTCAAGTGTAGGTGTGATTGGTATAGTGTCAAAATACGAGTAAGTATTGTAAGCACCCTGATTTTTGGGAATAATTTTTTTATTTAGTTTAGATGATTTTTTTATTTTTTAGATTATATTTTATCTTTAATTATAACTATAGATGTACCTTTCCGTAGCTTTAATGTTTTGAGCACAAGAAATGTAATGCCCGTCCCGCTCAGTTCAATCGAAGGAATCAAAGCCAACAGCGTTCGGACTTAACCATACAACGGCTTGCTCGAAGTCCCGCTCGGTCGAGACGACTCCTCGTTCAGGTGAGTGGCTTTGGTGAACTTACCTCAGCTTGGCCTTCACACTAATAAAATAAAAGTTTTCAAATGAACAAGTAGGCTTGATAATAAAAGAGGCGAATCCACATAGCTAAGGGAATAATCCCAAGTTGGGTCGGATTGAGTTAGAATATGGAAAAGGTCCCACGGTCAGCTTAGATTCGTGCACAGAGTGCTTTCAAAATGACATCCGATCCTTCGTTCCGTGGCTTAGGATAAGGAAAGTCGGTCTATGTTGCCACAAGGCTATGGACTTAGCATAGTCATAGGCATTGCACGATATAAATGCTTAGTAAAGCATGCACGGTCCTACTGTCCAATGCTCGATAAAGCATGCACTGTCCCAATGTCCAATACTTGGCATAGCAAAGTGTCCCAAAAGTCTCAATGCACGTTTCTACGGTGCAAGGCTTGGCATAGCCTTTGCTTATCCTACGGATTAAGTTGTTGCATAATTGAGTTAGGCAAAAAGTTATGTCGGGCTATCGAAGTCATTCTAAGCACTGTCCCACGTATTAGACGGTTGTCATAGCCACATAGTTCTACGAACTCAAGGTTCGTCATATAAAGTATGACTTGGATGGTAGCGTCACATAAAACACAAGTTGGTTTAAGGTATACGCCATGGTTGGTTCAATAAAAAGTTAGCCACGGTCTATGACACCTAAAGAACATGTTTTGTTCAAGTTAAGTAGGAAGGCTATGCAGTAGCCGTTTTTTGGGTTTTTAAATAATGGAGAGTTCAAGCGATGGTTTGTCGCCGAGGCGGTCCCTCGTTTGGGAGTCTCATGGTTCCAAGTACGTTTCGCTCAAGTATGGTTTCAATGCATGATACACAAAGGGTTTGAGTCGTAGCACAAATTAGGCTATGCATTTACGTGAGTCTAGATGAAGTCTCGTAGGTGCGTGGTCATGGACAACTTGTGCACAAGGGCGATATTTCTTTGGACGACAACCCACAGGAATCGATCCGGTCATGGGAAAACACGGTATAGCTGATGCTAGGTAGACAACCAGGAATTCGATGGGCTGTCATTGGGAATAGCTACCTGTATTGACCGACCCATCATATTCCTTGCTATGTCCATGATGGCTAGTTAATGCCAGTGACCTTTCATATAGATAAGTTGGCGTGCTGAACGGCTATCCGCGTGCACAGTGTCGGTCGAATCAAAGGAAGTGTAAACATGGCACAAACTTAGTCAAGTGTCACGACCCGTACCCGGATATACGGGTACGAATACGTGGGCCACGCCCAGCCTACGCTGCGGTATCGGCGGTAGAACGCTGTCAAGTATACTATACTAACTACAACATCTAAGAATCCATAACTAGAAATGTACTCATGTCACATCACGAAAACTAAGGAAGATAAGACAAGAATTAATAACAATATCACTAGAACAACTAGAATCTACAATAATCATAAGACATGAAAGATAAAGAAGGAACAACAAGACTAACTAAGGATAACTACCAGGCAACTCCCATAGAAGAATAGTGAGATCCACCTCAGCTAGCAACATCATGAAGTCCAATAATGAGGGCACAACTACTCCTAAAATTTGTCAACATATCCGGTCAGGATGGAACGAGTACATATATCTCATAACAGATCTCAAGATAGAATGAAAGCTATAAGGCTGTAAATAGAGCATATACAATGAATTATGGAGTGTACATATATGTATCATGGCATGGTAAGCTGTAGAGCTAGAGCTAGAACAAGAAAGTAGAACTGAATCATGGTATGTACACAAATCAAGGTAAGCCATATATCCAATGTGTGTGAGTAGCAGTTTCAACTTGTGATCGGCTTGGGTACCTGTCGAGAACCGGCCTGGCAAGTCATAAGTGCGGTATATGACTCACACTGTTCAAGAATGCAAGGGGATATGATCACAGGCATACGCTACTACTCCCCCTACCCCAACTGGTAGAATGGATCCAAACAGGACACGTCACTGCACGGGATTCTAATGAAAAGGTCGCGAACCTTCTCTAGAATCAGTGACCATATATTAAGCAAGAGCTACAAGGGAGCTTGCATAATACATCCCAACCTAAAAAGAAGAAACATCTCTCGTCGGGATCCAAGAATACCAATCCGTGAGAACCATGTGTCAGGAATAAGCATATCAACACTAAGTACATGAATCATAACAGTTATCATAAATTGGGAATAAGTTATCAGAGAATGTACTCGTCTGGGGTCCTGCTGTCAATATAAATCAGGGTTCAGAGTAAAGCCACAGACCTAAAGATAAAATAATACAAGAGCTGATCAGGGTCAAAAGATATACTAACATCTAGGTCAAACTAAGACAAATTGGGTCAAGGTTGACGTACAGTTGACTTTGGTCAACGGGTCAACTCTGGTCAACCCTAAGTCTAATCTAGGTTAAATAGGTCAATGGTTGACCTACAGTTGACTTTGGTCAAAAAGTCAACATTGGTCAAGTCTGATCAAACCTAGGTCAACTGTTGACTCTACTTCGACGTCTAGTCAAAATAGTCAACCATGGTCAAGCTAGTCTCTATAAACATCTACAAGGTCAACTTATGAATTTTAGTGATTTAGAAATCACTGAAATCGACGGGTCTCTAAAACAACCAAAAGGAGAAAATATTATAATAATAGGGTAACACAAAAAGGAAAAAAATCCACAAATGTTGTCGGATGATGAAACTAACATCACCAATGTGTCCAGAATGGTCAAATCAGCTAGGATCGCATGTCCATAAGTCCAATTTGGACACAGGAGCAAAAAGGTAATTTTGGGCCAAAATGATGTCCGTCGTTGGATACACTTTGTACCGAAAAACGTGCCGAAATAAAAGTGCACAAAATCTAACAAATTATGTCCACGAATCCAGAATGACGATACGAACCCAACGGTATATCCAGAATTGGATTCCGTTGACCCGATCTCAAATTGGTCCGTTGACCAGGACATTAAAATTCCGATTTGCACGGAAAAGTGTGTCGGAGCCAATGTCCTCAAAACTCAGCAAATTATATGTCAACGAGTCCAGAATGATGATACGAACTCAACGATATATCCGGAATTGGATTCCGATGAGCCGATCTCAAAATGACCCGTTGGCCCGGATATTGGTATTCGACTTGCACCGAAATGCGTGCCGAAACCAATGTCCACTAAAACCTAGCAAATTATATGTCAACGAGTCCAGAATGACGATACGAACTCAACGGCATATCCGGAATTGGATTGCGATGAGCCGATCTCAAAATGACCCGTTGGCCCGGATATTGGTATCCGACTTGCACCGAAATGCGTGCCGAAACCAATGTCCACTAAAACCTAGCAAATTATATGTCAACGAGTCCAGAATGACGATACAAAATCAAGGGTATATCCGGAATTGGATTCCGATGAGCCGGCGTCAAAAAGTCCCGTTGACTCAGAAAGTGGGACCCGCTTTGCACCGAAATACGTGCCAGGGCCCACGTTCTCCAAATCTAACAAACTTTATATGAAAACATACCAGAACGACGCCACGAGTCTACTGGTGGTGTCAAAATTTGAATCCGGAGTCCCGGGTTCAAAAATAGAATTTTACAAGTTCAACACTAAGAATTCGAACAGCCAACTTTGGCGTCGAATTTGACCGACCTAACAAGCTCAAACTGAAAAGGAATCTAAAGGGGGGGAAGGAAGAGGGTTATACCAGATGTGTACTGGAACTGGTGGTGCACAAAACGGAGCTGCGATGACGAAGATACGAACCCGCGAAATTGGCGTCGCAAAACCGTCCAAAAACAGTACAAATTAAAATATCAACTTGGTGGCCGGTTTTGATGTATCAAACGACGAAATTAACGGGTGAAATTTGAGAGGGATGAAGGGGTATACACCGAGATTGCGACAGAGCAAAAAGTTTGCCGATCCAACGGTCGGATCTCCCGAAAAATACGCACAAAGTTGCTGTCCCGAAACTCCATTTCTGGATTCAACCCGCGCGCGCGTCGACGGAATTTCGTGAAAAATGCACGAATCGCCTCGACAACGCGTCGTTGGAGACGACGCGCGCTACGGGAGAGCTCGCCGGGGTCGTCCAGCCATGGGTGGCCGGTCACGGGGTGGCGCGCGGCCACCCGCCGGCGGTGGCAGCCGCTGCTACTGCTGCTGCAACTGCTACTTGCTGCTGCTGCTGCGCCTGAGCACGCGACCAGTGCGGCGGCGATGCGGCGCTGCGACGGCGGCGGCGGCACGTGGCACTGCGGCGGCGGTGCACGGCTGGAGAGGGAGTATAGTGGTGGTGGCGGTTGGTGGTGATGGTGGTGATGATAATAATGTGTAGAAGAAAAAGAAGAAGAAAAAATGGAGATGATGATGATGAAGGGGTGGTGTTCGGCTGAGGCATGGGGGTTGTCGGTTAGGTGTAGGGAGAAGAGGAAGAGAGTGTGAGTTTTGTGTGTGTTAATAAAGAGAGAGAGAGAGAGAGAGAGAGAGAGTTGCATATATAATAGAAAGGGAGATGAGTAGATATTAAGAGAGAGAGAGAAAGTTAAGAGAGAGTGGAATGGGGTGTTCGGCCACATGGGGGTGGGAGTTGTTGTGCTGGTGAGGGTGATGGATGAGAGAGTGTGTATAGTATATATATGTATATATATATTATGTATATATATATGTGTATATATATACAATGAGAGAATTAGATATTTACATAAAAAGAGATATTTAGGGTAGAGGAAAAATATCAGTGGGGGTATGGACAGTCATGATGGAGGGCAACATGGGGCTTGGGTTCGGGTTCGGTAGAGCCGGGTCGGGCCAAAATCGGACAGGGTGCAACATTTGAATTAAAATATGGATTTATAATTATGGATAAATAAATAACATGCGGGGACTCAATTGAATGGGACACAAGTGGCAGGCGGGTAGTAGGCTTCATGGGAGCCATGTCCATATTTGGGGTCGACTAGATTGGGTCGATGTCGGACCCGGAAATTAAATTGGAAGTTAAATCACGAATTATGGCAGACGATAAATTGGTCTAAATTGAACCGAAAGTTGTGCGAAGGAAATGGAGCACAAAATGGAGTGTCTGAGTGGGACACGAAGGTCAGGGGTGAAGAGCGTCTCGAGTAGATCAGGCATGACAAGTTGGTTTCGAGAGAATGACTAGTCTGGTGCTCCTAAATTAAAAGTCACGGTAACGCGCTTATGAGGATCAAGGAAAAGAGTGGGAAAATCAATTAATAATTAAATGGTCTAAATTAACCCAAACTTGCACGACGCAAAAAGAGTACAAGGAAACAAGTTCGAGTGGGACATGAAATATCAATGTGAAGATAATCTCGTCTACTACAAACTCCAAGAAGGAAGTTTCCAGAGACTGGCATCCCTGATGCTCTAGAATTCCAAGTCACGGTAAAGATAATTAATCAAACAATAATCAAATAATAATATTTATTCAAAATAATTGATTTATAAAAATAATAAAAAAATAATAAGCCCTAATTTTAGGGGCTTACATCAAGGAAAGGTATGTACGGTTGCAACACCAAATTGAAGCCTAAGATTTGGCTATAGCAAATACACGTGCCTTGACACGGGATGTAGCGTCGAGCATTAAGTCGTTGACATAGAGTTGCATAAGTCGGATTTGATTCATTTCGAGTTAAGTCAAGAAGGGTCATAAGGCAAGTTTGGTTTAGAAATGTTAAGTTGTGAGGTACAGCCTCGATGTTGAAGCACGAACCAAGTTTATGGCATGGCCATGTTATTATGTCTCGAAGTATGGCACGAAAGACAAGCACGAGTCGATACATTGATATTGTAAACACAAAAATGGTCTAGAGGCACAACGATAAGTAAGTTATCAATGTAAGGCACGTTGATGGTTTAGAGACACAAAATAAGTCAGGCGTCTATGTTCTAAAATTG